>MU185254.1:88365-118140 GCA_016904865.1 Pissodes strobi | reverse complement strand
TATATATATATAAAACTTCATAAACAAATTAATTTACCAAATAACACCTTATTATCAAACTAAATACCAGTTACCCAGTAATTAAATATGGCATTATAATTGTCATCTTGTCAAAGTCAGTTTAAAGCCTGACAATCTGCAAGAGCTTTTTACTGTTTTATTGTATTTGCTAACCATTTTCATTTTTAGTTTTTTGCTTTTCTCGAAAACGGTATCCGACTAGATACCGAATCGAAGAAATTAGGTACACATTTCATTAGGGTCACTAAACTTGCACTTGTGCAGTTTACATCCTTGAGCCTGGGCCGAAGTGGCTCTATAACAATTCAAACCAAATTCAATCATTTGTGGAGCCAAAGGCAATCAATTCCAGGGTAAGAATGAATCCTCCACAACAATATAGACCATATTTACAATCCAAAATATGTCAGTTATTTTTGATTGAATTTTAATTTTGTGGTTAACTTGAACATACTGTTTTAGTTTGATTGGTTCTTTATTACAAATTTTTTATTTTTTTATCTTTCTTTCAGTACTTATACCCAGAGGAATTGCAATTTGGAATGCCAGTCAAATCACACATTGAATCAATGCAAATGTGTTCCATATTATTTACCGAGTAAGTGTACAATTTACCATTATCAGACATTTATTTTTCATTTTCTTTTTAAGATCCCGCTTATGGGCTTAGTACAAGAATCTGATAAAAATCAAGATAACCAAGGGGAAATATTTTGCTATACTACACGCACAGGTATTAGAGTAAACTTCTACAGCAAAACCTACATTCTGACATTCAAGCCATTCTTTGCATAACACCCTGTGGGGGATATTTAAATTTTGCTACAAAAAAATTTGCAAAAAGTTACCAGACTAGCTCTTTTAATATTAAAATAAATTGAATAAATCAAATAAAGTTGTTTAGCATGAGACAGATCAAAAGGGAGGTATAATGTTGTTCTGGTGGATAAACATCAATAACAGTCTAGGATCTAAAATAAATAGCCTATACTAATTAACAGAATATCTTAGTACAACGTAACATTTGGTGTCAGAAGTTGGATTGTGATGGGACCGGACTTGTGAAGTATTTTTCGAGGAAAGAAGAGGGTACAAGTACGTCAACGAGACCGTTTTGATTGGTGGATTCTGTGGACATTTTAAAACATTCTATGGTCAATGCGAGGCAACAAACGGCAGAAATGGAGCAAATAAATAAAATGTTGGCCGATTTCATGGAAAATCTAAATTCTGAGAGACAAGCAGAACAGGACAGGCTTCAGAAAATTTTTCAAGATCAAGAAGCTAAAAAACAAGCGGATCGGAAGGGGGATGAACGAAGAAGGCTAGCAGATCGGGAAGAGGATGAACGTAGAAGGCAAGTGGATCGGGAAGAGGATGAACGTAATAGACAAGCAGAACAGGACAGGCTGCAGAAAATTTTTCAAGATCAAGAAGATAAAAGGCAAGCGGATCGGAAAGAAGATGAACGTAAAAGGCAAATAGAACAAGATCAGCTTCAGAAATGGATACTGGATGTAATTGTAGGCGAGCAAGGAAAATTGCGGAAAATATTGGACGGACAAAATGAGAAAATTGAAAAGGAAGTAAACAATATATAAAAAGAAGTAGGTGACGTACAGAAAGAAATGAATCTGCAAGCAGAAGTTACCAGACTAAAACATCAAATACCCACCGAGAAGGCATTCGACTCAGGACAAAACATCAAACCTCCAACGTATGACGGTCAAACATCGTGGACAATGTACAGAAGGCAATTTGAAGACGCTGATGTTGCTAACGGTTGGAATAACGAGGAAATGGCTACATCACTAGTGGTTGCGCTTCGTGGATCTGCCCTGGAACTATTACAGACTATTCCCATCAGCCAACAGGGGAAATATGACATACTTGCAGCTGTCCTGGAGAGACGATTTGGAGACCAACATAGAAGACAACTGTATCAGACACAAGTAAAGTCCCGACATCAGAAGTCTGGTGATCCAGAAACTCAGAAGATGCTGCGTCTAGCCAAATTTGACAACAGCACTGAAGCTTTGTGTAGAGCCCTAGAAATCGAGGCGGCCTGTAATATCTCTAAACCCAAAATCGGAGCCGTATCGATCCAAGAAGAAAAGCCGACAAACAGCTGTGAATTAACTGAAATGAGCGAAATTTTGAAGAAGTTAACCGAAGTTCTTCAGGCCACGGGGAGATTCCGGGAGCCACTATAAAATAGGCCATGTAACCGATATACTTCAAATCAGACTGGCCATTTCAAACGAGACTGCCGGGTACAGCTACGATCTAGATCTCCATCCAGAGACGCTAGGACCTCAAAGTCAAATCAGGAAAACTTCAGTTAGTCAACATTGCGGGGCGGGTGTTGGCTAAAGAAGATAAAGCCCCCAGAATCGTCTCCATAAAAAGTCTACGAAAAACCGCCGACAGTCTAACTATTAAAGGAAAGATCAACGGAAAAGCCATTACAATTACTGTTGACACTTGTGCGGCGGTATCTTTGGTAAGGTCCAACAGAGTAAATAGAGAGGAAGTCCTACCCATATCGAAGAATGTAGTTTTACGTACGGTTACCGGTGAGACAGCTGGAGTACTTGGAGAAATGGATATTGAACTTCAACTGGTACGAATTAAATTACACCACACAGTGTTAGTAGCAGACATAGAAGACGAATTTATTTTGGGGATGGATCTCATCGGTCAACATGGATTCTCTTTTGACAACAAACTTAACCTTCTGAAGTTTGGCACCGAAGAGTTCATCCTTACCAAAACAGACGATGGCACACTGACTAAAGTAGTGGCGGCATGTACTGTCAGAATAAGCGGAAATACCGAGCAGATAATTTTTGGGAAATTGGACAAAGACTGGCCCCGTCCTCGCGACAAACACGAACTGCGGAGCTTGCCTTATGCCATCATGAGCGCGATATTTGAACATTGAATTAAGTATTCACATTTGAATATCTGATGGTAATGAACCAGTATAAATTAAGTATGCATCTACTTCCGATAAATTTATACTGCAGAAATTGTTCATAAAGATCTAAATTAAAATTACCGTTAATTTCTGCTTACGCTAAATGATGGGGACAATTTAATTATATTGTACTTGTGGGATCATGAGGACACTAATTTTCGAAATTACTTTTTAACTAAAGCTCAAGAGTAGGAATTCCATAGAATTATATGTGCTGCTGACGAGTCAGCTTCGCTGCTCTTGTACCAGTGCAAATATTCCGAGCCTCAGTACTTAACGAGGGAAGAAAAATTGCAGAGTTGGTGAGAAAAGCAGCTTCATGGGATGTATGTGAATGAAGTTATGCAGGAATATATCGACAGATGTTATATTTTCACCAGAAACCGAAGTATTTGTATTGGCAATTCAAGATCAGCTGATTTCAATAATAAACTATCTGCAAGATTCCCAAATAGACAGCGATAAATGCAGACGTGGATGCAAAACAACGGAGTTCATATAACACGGTATTTTAGAATGTCAGCTTTTCTCTGCAACGGAATATAAGGATAGGCATGATTATATTCGAAGGATTATTAATCAAGACCTAGCAAGTATTCTAGAACTTCTCACCTACGATTGAGTTCCTTGTTACAAATATAAAGTTCAAAGATTTCCAGAAAATTGTAACTTACTCGTAAACAAATCCTCCAAGGTTGTCACCTTTATGGAAGTGTCAGTACCCAATACCCAAAATCTGCTGGTAAAGAACGGCCAGAAAATATCCATGTACCAAGAGCCAACGTTAAAATGAAGCGACAGTAGCAGTTGCATCACTTTGAAATGGTGCCAATAATAGTTTCGTCAACTGGACTTCTACAAGCCGATGCAGAAAACTGTCATGCTTTTGACTGCGAGAATTATTCGGAAACCTCCAAGGTAGGAAGCATCAGAAATGTCAGAGTGCGAATGACAAGCCATGCATATGCACAATAATATTAATAACGTGCTTTCAGAGAGTCTAAACTTGACCTAATTGCACTTCCACATCTACTGTGCAGCTAGACCCGTAGCTGAAATAAATGGACAAAAAGTACATAGAGAAGCAAAAAAGGTGCTGATAACGTGATCGCAAGGGAAAAACAGCCTATTCCAGTGCTGCCACGTCTGCCTCTATTTTGTGTTGGCAAAGAAACACGAAACGGGTTATCCAATATAAACTATTTTTAAATTTACCGATTTATTTTCCGCGATTGTACCTATTGTAACATTAACTTAACCATAGGATTGACACACTCTGAGCCTCATAACTTTAAATTTAATAATATTAATTTCTAATCAGTTCATATTACACTAGTTGACTAGATTGCTGAGATCTTGTTACAAACTTGTTCAGACATTCAGTTTCAGACTCAACAGAACAGAAAATCTTCAGGTCATCCGCGTACATTAGACATTTAGATTTTCTGAAGACATACACGACACCATTTATTAAAAGTAGAAACAGAACAAGTCCCAAATGGGAGGCCTGAGGGACCCCAGACACCAAACTTTTCTGACGAGACACTGTGTTTCCAATTTTAACAAACTGTTTCCGATGGGAGAGGTAAGAGCTGATCCAATCAATGTAGGAGCCGTCAACACCCATAGCCGACAGCTTACTGATGAGCAGTTGATGATCAACATGGCCAAATGCCTTTGTAAGGTATATAAATGGCATCAACCTGGGCACCATACACATATTCGTATTGGCAGGAGAAATGTGATGCTTAAAGTTTTCGAACAGATCTTCTGTCACCAACTTCCCAAACACCTTTGCCATTATTGGTATTAGGGTTATTCCACCATACATCTTGATATCTTTCCTGCTACCAGATTTGAAAATGGGAACGGACCCAGCATCTCTTCCGCAACCCTGGAAAATATTCATGATTGAAGGATTTCTGGAATAAAAAAATTTAGTGGCGTAGCCAGTGACTTGCAGCGAACCTTTAAGAAAAGAGAGAATTCCATCCGTACCTGTACTTTTATTTGTGTCCAAGGCTTGTAAACTTCCTTCGATTACTTTAGATGAAAAACTAAAGCTGGTTAGATTGATGCTAACAGATTCAGAAAGTTCTGGAAATTCTTGGTTACCAGTGGTTCTATAACAGCCTTTAAAGTACTCAGCAAAGGCGCTCTTGTTCCTTGCCGTTGTACTCCGTGATTTTTGGAATACAGTGGTATTTTGTAGAAGAATTCACAAACTACCAAAAATACTTCATCTGATTGGGAACCATAAGCTCTGTTTTTAAACGTACAAAAGATAGCTAAGATCTATTAGTTCCTTTGACTGTATCTTGGATACTCTCGAATAGAAACGTCTTGTGAATCCACAAAGCGAAAACAGGAAGTTAAAATGTTTTCGAAAACTGAAAGAAGATTTTATCGGCCGTTAGAAACGTCATCTCGTGAATAGCACAAACGAGTGGTAACCCACCTATGAAAATTGTGTACACCGAATGCCATGCCATTTATTTCCTAATGATAACAGTTAATGCTGATACTGCCAGATAATACCACTGTATTGCCAGTTATTACCACTCCTTGCTTTTTTCCATTTAGTGCCAATTGCGCTGGAACAATGTTGCTGTTAAAATCATTTATTTCGGCTAAGAGAACAACGAGGAGGATAAAAACTTAAATTATTTAAGTTTACAGAGACTACTAATAACAGAATATGACCACTGTACGTGATTATTATTGCTATTATTAATATTACTTAATTATTTTACGAAAGAACGAATTTTTGCATTTTATTCTCCATTTATTTTGCATTAACATTTTTCTATTTTTGGGTATTCTAATAGTTTTTATAACATCTCTCTTCTTCTTGTATTGCCTATCCGTTTCGGATGTTTGCGATCAACATGGCGATCCTCACCCTATTCACAGCAGTTCGAAACAAATCCACTGTCGGCGTGCCAAACCATGTCCCTAAGTTTTTCAGCCACGATATCCTCCTTCCTGCTCCTCTTCTACCGTCGATCTTTCCTTGCAATATTCGTTGCAATAATTCATATATCTGGCATTTCCTCATAATGTGACCCAAATATTCGAGCTGTTAAGCTTTTATTGTTACGGTCAGCTCTTCTCAGCACTTCCTGATTGGTGGCGCAGTCTGTCCAATAGATTCGTCGATACAACCACATCTCAAATGCTACGATTTTCTGCAAGAAGCCTCTATTTAGGTTCATGATTCAACCGCATCCAAAAGTACCAAAAAAACAAATCATATCATCAATCTGGTTTTGGCTGGCAGCAACAGATTGTGACATCTAAATAGTTCGATCGTCCTTAAGAAGACGGTTCTAGCCTTCTTAATGCGGCATTAAATGTCTAGGGAGCAGTCCCATGCCTCGTTTATTGTTGTTCCAAGATATGTGTACTTTCTTACTATTTCTATCTGGTGGTTATTGATTATAAGTTGATCAGGGCGAATGTCATGTTGTGAGATGACTATATACTTAGTTTTCTTCGTGTTAAGGAGAAGTCCGTTGCTCTGTTCATGATCTGCCGAAGACCTTCGATGCTATCAGCGAACACCACCGTGCCATCTATATCTTACGTTGTTCAAATACTCACCATTCATCTTAGTGCAGGCCACTACATTCTTCAAAGCATGATGGAATATTTGTTCTGAGTAAATGTAATAGTAGCGGTGAGAGCGTACAACCCTGTCTAACTCCTCTCTTGATCATTATGTCCTCCGAGTCTTCCCGTTGGATTTTTATAGTTAATAACTAATTCCAATACAGCTTACTTGTAATTCTTAGATCCCGCTCATTTAAGCCAATCGTCTTCAGGATGTCCATAAGTTTGCCATGCTATGCCCTATTAAATACTTTCTGCATGGCAATAGATTAAACCGAGAATAACAACCGCAGAGCAGCGACAACATATATCCCGCTCAAAAATTTGGAGTGGGAGGTAAACCGGCCAACTGTCATCTCCACGTGCTTGTCAGTTTAGTTTAGTCCGAGATTTATTTAGTACAGTCGTCGACGACAAAATTTTTGCGTTAATGCCAGTTTCCTTTGGTTTATTATTGAAGTGACTTCTTAAGCGAGGGTAAAGTCAGAAAAAATTAAACACTTATCAAACTGAAACGCTTTTCAAAGTGAAACGCCCAGTATAGCCACATGTAGCCGGGGTAAAATGACGATCCTGGATGAAAAGTGGACCCCGTACACCCCCCTCCCCCCGTTCGGCCAGGAGAGGGGGAGAGAAGAAAAAACTAAAATAATTCATTTCGGTAGAACGGGAAGCTATGATTTTTTATGGTAGGTGCGCCTCCTGGGGGGTACCTTTGACCACATGGGGAAAGGGGCTCTAATTTAATAGGGGATTTTGGGAAAAACATTTTTTACCGATCCCTGTAACGGAGCTTGGGATCGAAAATACGACGAGTGATGACCCCATATCACGGAGTCATCAGTGGGGGTGGGAATTATACCCCCACCTCCCCGGATATTAAAATTGATTATAACGTATCGGAACCGGTTCAAATGACTAAAATAAGTTGAGACTAAGTGAAACTAACCGAAAGTTCAATCGACAACTAACCAAAGCTATTAAAATTGATTTTAACGTATCGGAACCGCTTCAAATGACTAAAATAAGTTGAGATTAAGTGAAACTAACCAAAAGTTGATTGGACTAACCCAAACTAATCAAATCTATTAAAATTGACTATAACGTATTGGAACCGGTTCAAATGACTAAAATAAGTTGAAACTAAGTGAAACTAACCGAAAGTTGATTGGATGACTAACCCAAACTAACCAAATCTATTAAAATTGATTTTTAACGTATCGGAATCGGTCCGGATGTAAAAAGTCAATCAGTTACACGTACTAATAACATATATGTCAAAAGAAACAAATAATTATGTATATACGAATATGTCATGATGTATATATTGTTGTAATGTCATTGTAATATGTCAAAATGTATGTTAAAGTATTGTAAATTCATTCCTTATTAAAATACGACTATGTACGATTCTGTCAATCGTTTTTTAAAAAATGTCAAATGTGGCAGATGAATATATTCGTCAATATTTCCCTTAACCCATTAGTGCATAAAGTTTAGCAAGATTAAAAATAATGTAATTTTTATGAATTCTGACATATCTTATTACAACATAAAGGAACTGTATCACAAATTTATTTTTTCTTACAAAAAATAAAAAATACGGGTCATCCGATATATCGGATTGTATGCAAACTGTCTAGATAAAGAAATTAAAATGTATGATAATTTTTGAAACAATGTTTTGGATGCAGGCCAACTTGGCATTTAAGCAAAAAATTGTTCTTACTCCCTCAATTTCTACACATTCTTTCAGTATTTACATAGTCTGGCCAGTGATCGCGACCGTCGTAAAGAACATCGTTCACTGAATTCTGTAGTATTCTTTCTTTCATCGGCTGAGCGCCGTGTATTTTGATGAGACAGTTTGCTAGGTTTCTTCGAAAATTTATCAAAGAATCACAATCTTTTTCTATAGGACATATCCTTTTCACCAACAGCCATGCATTGGTTACTGAAACATCCAGCAAGTAACAAAATATGGACTACCATATTCTGGTTCTATATTTGGCTACCAACTACCATAGTGGCTACCATGCCACTATTATATTTTTGGAATAGTAAAGGTTGAACTACAGCAATTTTTGTTGTTGTGAATAGTGCCAGTCGCGCAGTAACCAAGTTGTCTCAAATGCCATGCCGAAATAGGCTAACGTACGAAAAGTAGTTGTCGAAAAATAATTTAAATCCTTTAGTAGAAGGTATTCTGGAAGCCGTTATCAGAGATAATACAGTATCAGTTCCTAACCCAAAAACATTTTCCTTGTCGCTTCATATAAGTATATAATTGTTATATCGTGGTGAAATAGTCAAATACGTCACTTCCGGAAAAGTCGAGTTAATTTGGGGAATTTAATGAAATCATGAAATAACTTGGTTTTTTAAGAAGTGTGACGTATTTCACTATGAGACTATGACACATAAATAAAAAGTGTCAATTTATCTTTGATAGCTTGCATACGGAAAAAGTTGGCAATAAAGCATACAATCCGATATATCGGATTTCAATTTTAGGCTCACATATTTACATAATATTGTAAATTTAGGAGCAGATTACTACTCGATCATGTCAGGTGGTTTACTACACATACAAATTTCACTAATTTTGAGGTCGACGTTGTCAAATAATTAAAATAAAATCGAAAATACTTGCCCTTGTCGTCTCGTTGAATGGAGCCATGGATCCATGTTGCTTTTAGTGCAATTTTAACTTCTTTTAGGCATTTGTCGCACCGTAAAAATTTAAAAAATAAGAAGTTTACACCTGAAACATGTCACTAACGCCTGTTACAAAAGCCAGTTTTGGCTTATACAAAAGTAGGCTTGCATAAATACGACATCCGATTTATCAGATTGTATGCACTAATGGGTTTTAATATAACAGATATCGATAAAATTGTTTATCAAAAATTTTTTATTTTTCGATGCTCTATCGTGTGGAAATAAAATATGACACGTACAACTGTCACATTTGACAGTTACAGCTGTCAAACTTGTTCATATATCTGACATATGCCAAAATACATTGTTAACATTTTGACATATTTAAGTATTATATTTTGACATATATTTTTAATCATTAAAAAAATGTTAGCTAATTTTATGTTACATATTATGGGTTAATATGACAGTGAGAGATGTTACATAATTTTTAATTTTTTTACCACTACTTTAATATCGTCATTTGACATATGCCATTTTTTTAAATAATATGTGTAAATTATTCATTAAATATATATTATTATGACGATCTTCTTAAATTAACGCATTGTTTTATGCTAACTGTTTGGGTAAATGTGAATATGCTTAACCAATATGTCTCTGTCTTATCAATTGTATAGTATTACGCTATATTTTATATGCTAACAACCATATTTGAGCTTGACACATGAATCAATGAAAAAATGTTAATAAAAGAACACGATATATGCTTCAGATATATTTTTAATTATCTATAGAACAATGACAGTTGGAATAAATTGGTTTGTGCAGAAAAATATGTTTTGAATTTCTCTACAATATATCTTAATACTTTTTTTCGATAGGACCTTTAATAACAAAGTTATTTCGAATAAATCGTAAATGAATCAAACTTTTTCGGTTTCCTATTGTATTTCATTAATATTTTCTCACTTAATTATGAACTAAACAGAAAAAAATATAAATTTTTTGTCAATTACCGATTTTTTATTTAGAATTCGAACATTTCTCAAAAATGTTATGAGAAAGCGGCGGCGGCGCAGACGTATGTCTGCATCCGTTACGTCAAAGATTTAGTGAATGTTTGAGCCCAACGAAGGTATATATGGTGATCATCCACCTTCCTTACTTGTTTTAGTTTCGGACCCTATTGCATTGCATTATTTAATGATTAAAAATATATGTCAAGATATAATACTTAAATATGTCAAAATGTTAACAATGTATTTTGACATATGTCAGATTAAAATAAACGAATTTGAGGGCTGTAACTATCAAATGTGACAGATGCACGTGTCATATTTTATTCCCAAACGATAAAGCATCGAAAAATACAAATCTTTTGTTAAACAGTTTATTCGATATCTGTTATATTAAGGGACATATTGACGAATATATTCATCTGTCATATTTGACATTTTCTTAAAACGTTTAATAAGGAATGAGTTTACAATATTCTAACATACATTTTGACATATTACAGTGACATTACAACGATATATCCATCATGAAATATACATCATTATTTATTTCTTTTGACATTTGTGAATAGTACGTGTAACTGATTGACTTTTGTTTAGTTTGGGTTAGTCGTCCTATCAACTTTCGGTTAGTTTCACTTAGTCTCAACTTATTTTAGTCATTTGAACCAGTTCCGATACGTTATAATCAATTTTGATAGATTTAGTTAGTTTGGGTTAGTAGTCCAATCAACTTTCGGATAGTTTCACTTATTATCAACTTATTTTAGTCATTTGAAGCGGTTCCGACACATAATAATCAATTTTAATAAAGTTGGTTAGTTTGGGTTAGTCATCGATTCAACTTTCGGTTAGTTTCAATTAGTCTGAACTTATTTTAGTCATTTAAAGCGGTTCCGATACGTTATATTCAATTTTAATAGGGAATTGGGTTAGTCGTCGATTCAACTTTCGGTTAGTTTCACTTAGTCTCGACTGATTTTACTTATATGAGCCGATTCCGATACGCCATAAACAATTTTAATAGATTTGGTTAGTTTGGATTAATCGTCCAATCAACGATACGAAAATTTCGTAACGCGAGACGAAAACATAAACCATCTCGTGATGCAACCTTGAAACATCACTCTCATGAAACCAAAGAAGTATTCACTTCAAAAAGGTTAGAACGCGACAAATCAGTAAACTCTGAGTTAAACCGTTAAATCCTAAAAGATAACTTATTCATAATACATTTCTAATAAAGTAAATAATAAACATGTAATTAATTACATGTTTTATCGGTGTATAGCATTTCTTTTCCCTTCATTACTTTTATCTCAGTGTATTAAACCGGCCATCTGTCATATATGACAGATTGAACTTGGCTCTCCAACTTCAAAGGTGCCGACGGGTTTTGGCGCTTCTCTGCGGTTGTTATTCTCGAGATTAAACATGCATATATGTCACCCGTGACACTTGACGTCTCTGCATCTCTCGAATGGATCTTGGATGCTAAATAGAACTTGTCTGGTTCGCATGGCATTTCTAAAACTAAATTATGCGCGCCCCGCATATTCTTTGCACACCCGGAATATTATTTGGTAGATTATTTTCAGGAAGAGTTTCAGCAGGTGGCTCATGAAGCTGATAGTTCAAAAATCGGTATCGTGTTTTGCATTGGATTTCTTTGGTATCTGTATAATAGTATATCGCAACCATGGCCTGGGAATTACTCCCACACTAGGCATCTGTTAAATATTTTCACCAACCAACATATATTTCGTTCCTCAATAAGCTGCAAGAATTCAGCATGGATGTTGTCGAGTCCAGGTTCTTTGCCCTATTTTAATTGATATATGGCACGGTTGACCTCCTCTGTTGTTGATGGGCGACTATCTGGGGAACCAAAGTCCGGCGGGTGCCGAGACCTATGTATGATTTCCATCTATCCGCTTTCTCTATTTTGTCAACTATGATTTGGTTGTCCTTGTTATGTAATTTGTATCTCGTTTCCTTCTTTAGAATCCCGCGGCTTCTTTTACCTTTTTGTGCATATCGAATCGAATGAATCATATTTACGTTCAGCACCTCTATTGCATGGCACTGATTTTTAATCCAATTTCTCTTTTCTGTTCTTATATGTTTTTATATGGTTTGTCATTTTCTATGATCACCTTTCGAGTTCCTTGCATATTCAATAACTTGTAAGATTGTGTTCATCATCATTCCTATTTACTTTATTGTCCCTTAGATATTCATCTATAACTTCACTGCTCTAGACAATTCTTCTAGTATTTTCTTTATATTATTTATTCTTTTAAGGATATCAATATTTTCCGACAGCACGTTCTGCACTCTTTGTCTCGTATTTTTCTCCTTTAGTCTTCTAATATTCCACTGATCCCTGTGCCACTTTCGGGGAACTTTCTGTAGTTTTAATTTGAATTTACCAACGAGTAGTCAAGATGAGTCTTAGCAGATAGGCACTATTGCGGATTCTTATATTTACCAGAATATAATCTATTTTATTCTCACAGCATTTCCTGTTTGGTCTTGTTGTAAAACCCAGGTGCAGAGGTGTCGTGCTAGAAGTCCAAAGTATGTATTTAAGATGACATATTCTTCTTCCTCCTAAAATATCTTCAACCTTTCTCTGCGTTCATTTCTCATCCGCAGTCCATAATTGTTCACAAATTCTCTATTTCTACCTCTGCCAATCTTGGCATCAGAATGAAACCATTATATACAATATCTACACCTTTACCAATTTCATGTGTTTCTTTGTTATTTACTTATTTCACATTTACCATTTTCCTCTTTTTCGTCTTTATAATATTTTTCATAACAGCATGTCATTACATTTACACTTTTCCTAATTCTCTTTATTTTAAATTTTCATTACTGGTCTTTCTATCATATAATATTTGAACATCAAACCGTTTTATCCAAATCTCTTAAACACTTCAATAAATACGTCGTTGCCAGATCTTTATAAAATGAAACACAATTCTAGATTTTATACCACAGACTGGTGGGGTGATAAAGGAATAAATTTGACAGTCCTTTAATTATTCGAGTATTTGGAGCTTGGACTTTTGAGCCCAAACATATTCGTAAAAAAAGGAATAATTGATACTCATTATCCGGTATTATTGAGTTGTTTGTATTGTGTATTTGTATTGAGTGTGTAAATTCCATTAAATTACCTTTATGTCACATATTTCCAGAAAGCAAATACATCAAGTACTGCGGAAAAATTGAGAAATATTGTGTGGAGGTGGCTAAGATGGACATGGAGACCATAGAGGGAAATGGGTATGTATACTACAGTTTGAACAGTTTTAAATCAGTATCAAAGTTGTGTTCTTGATTTGGTGATATAAATCTAAAAGTTCTTATGTTTATGTTTGTAGATACATATATACTATTGAACATAAAAGCGTATGTTGATCATTTATAGAGTCGGCATTTTTAGGCTTTAAGCCTATTATTATGTCAAATATTGAAAGCATCCAGAAAATCCCTTATAGGTTGTTTTATGTTCGGCATATACACACAAAAGGAAAATCCTGTCCTAGCGGAGCAGTTCGTGTGAAGAAAATACGGTGAATGCTGAACTTGAAGTGCTGTAGGCTGTAGTTTTAGGAAAGACCTTACGGGGAGCGAGGCAGTCCTACAGATAAACAAGTCTCACAACAGCGACGTCCTAGGTGTTCGCAACTGAACTCAGACGAAATCATAAGTGCCAGCTCGTTTCTACCTTCTACTACCTACTACCTTCCGTAGTAGTATCGATAGTAAAGAGATAGGTCTCGTCATTTTTCTTCAACGTTCAAGGCCATCGAGGCCTTTAGTCAACTCTGGGTCATCCACAAGATGGGCTGCTCTCCTCTGTATGGAGTCCAATATCTTGAGCAAGTGTTTAAGAACCGACCTCCATTGGGAACAGTATTCCACAGATGGTCTTATCTGGGCCTTATAGAGCAGTAAGGGCTGATGAGGTGTATACACCTTTTTTGCTCTATAGTGTGCTCCGAGTTTTGTGCTGCTGCCTTGGCGATTTTGGTGACGTGATTATGCGAAGACATTTTGTCTTCTACGTTGATTCCCACCTAGCTTATGGATGAGACAAGAGACAGTATTTATCCTGTCATTGATAAGTCAGGTCTGTGGTGGTTGCCTTATTGAGAAGAGATATGGTTGAGTCTTTCTTGCTTTAAACCGGGCATTGTTTTCTCACTTCATTCCACGATGTCGTTCATAGCCTCATTCATGGCTCAATGCTTTGTTTAAATAATCCATGAGAATTACTGGCTCGTTCCTTTCGCAATTTATGAATTTGTACCGAAACAATATGATTTCAAGCTGAGACCACCTGCTTAGTATCATTTCAAAGGGTAAAATCGATTTTAAATCATTGCAAGATAATTAATTACCTTTCAGAAAAATTTTGACATTCATATGACTCTCCACTGACACCTGATTGAGAATATTTAAACACTTATTGGTCAAATTTAGATTATAAAAATATATTTTGAGCCACTAAAATATTCACTTCGTAAAGTTCGGAAACATTGATTTTCTGTGAATAATTTAAAAGATCTTCAAAAATTTTCATTAAATCTGATTCTTCCAAATCTTTTGTGAAGTGAAAAACTGATTTACTCTCTTCTCCTGCTTTTAAAGCACTACGATAATTTGAATTGCACCCAGGAAACAGCATGGACTTGGCATATTGCTAAATAAATAAGCAAATAAATAAAATGTTAAAAATAGGGTACCGACTTACCACATTACCAAACCTTGCAACTACATATATTTTTCACTAATTTTAACCCTAATTCACTTACTTATACCTACAAATCGCCTATAAGCTAAAATAAACAACACTATCAGTAAATAAACTGGACACAGAAAGTTCACATTAATTCACTAGCGAGAACTACAAAAAACGAAAACCATACAAAATATTATTTGCCGCCATTAGCGTAACGTAAACGATAGTGACCGGCCGCCCCACTTCACTATTTGTCACTTTTCTTACTGGCATTACGAAAATCCGTACCAAAAATACTACCTAACACTTCGTAGAGGTTCTTGACAATCACTTCACACAAGGTTTTTGAAAAATATCAACGAAAAGTCAGATAAAAAGCATTTTGATTCGGAGAACCGAAAATAAACAACCTGAACCCCTTAGGTTTACATACTAGACTTGACAAATGTCACGTGACCAACGTATCTATATCCAGCGTGGCCGTTGTTTGTACTTCGCGGCTGGGACTTGGAGTCGGCTGTGGCTAAGCCTCTATTTTGCGGCACCTGATTTATGAGTAAATTGCTTGCTACAAACAACTTTAATTAAGTGTTTTCTAAATAATATACATTTATTTACGATTTTAGGTCTAGCTGTCACTGTCTTCCTCCCTGCTTCTCAATTCATTATTCAGATCACCGTTCATTCTCTAAGCTGTCCAGCCAAATAAACGTCAACGACGATATTCCAAGAATTTCCACCAAATATTTTGTGTAAGTTTACATTACAATTTACATTAAGCATCATTTTTATTTATGCATGTTATTGGATAATTTTGAGAGATTATTTTGGTCAAACAGTTTTTGCATTTCAAAGCTATTTAAAAAGATCAAACGCGTCCGATAAAAATTTTCTGAAACGTCATTACTATACTATTTTCTTCAAGAAAAAAGAAAGGCAAAAACTACTGAATATTATATCACAGAACTTCAAAAATTACATACATTTTAGATAATATGTTTTAAATATTTTAGGGAAAACATGGCAGTACTCCAATTTTTCTTTTATAAATCAGAGTTCACAAAGGAAATTAAAAGTGAACTCTATGGATTTACAGAAATACTATGTAAGTATCTACTATACAATTAAAAAAATTTCTCTTTTTTCAATTTTTCGTTCTATATCTGTTTTTATGTTTGTTCAGTTTAAAGTTTATTTTAAGAAAATTCTTTTATTTTAGCCAACATAGGTGGATTACTCAGTCTCTGCCTAGGCTTCAGCTTCCTGAGTTTAGTGGAACTTCTTTATTTTATATCTTTAAGAGTCATATGTGACACCCACAAGGCAAATAGAAAACAAAAAGGATCTCCTCCTGTTGTACCATTTTTAAGATAAAATACTATTGTGTATTGATTGTATGCACAGGGAGCATGATTGTATGTGTTTGTACCGTATCTTTTACGCATTATTGCATATAGCAGAATCCCTAACGTAGCTATTTAGGTGACAGTTCTGAGCGGCCCCCAAGCAAGCTATAAAATTTGTAATTAATTCCATAAGTACCTACATTATAGTTCCATTTATGTAACACTGTAACATGTTTTACATTGTTAATGTATGAATGTATTTATTTAATAATAGTTAAAATTACCTTTTATGGATTGCGTTGCTGTATTATATATTTATATTTATACATTTTTATTTCTAACAATAAAATTACAAACATAATACATAGTTCACACTCCAAATTTTCAATCAAAGCAAATAGGCACGTAGAAGTCGTGCCACGCTTTTTCTTGTCTTCTAATAATATTTAGTTACCTTCACTTCAGATTGGCCGGAACTGAGTGCAACACGTTTTTTTATAATTGAACCCCAATGATTTTTTTTCCCAATTAATTAAAAAAAATGAACCTAGCCCCGGAGAGTCGCGTTACAAAGCCCGGCCCCTGTCGTGGGGTCGTTTGAGCGCCACCCGTTCTAGCCAGCTAAACGGAAAAAGCTCGGCAGGTGTTGTACCGAGTGGCTAGATTCGCTCATAAAATTAACCGGTTCCTAATTTCGAACTATCAAAAAAAATTGAGAATAATTATGGCACTATAATCAACCAACTTAATCTATCAAGAAAACACTTACAGTGCAATAAAGCAAATAAAAGAGAAAGGTTCAGGTAACTTGAATATAAAAAGATAGATATGAATCAACCCTAAGAGAATATATAAACTTCCCCATATGATCAAAATTAAAGTTGCATTAAAATAAAAATTCGGATCAGATAAAATGGAGTAGATAAGATAACACATGGGAAAAGCAAATGGCGTTATGTGCACAAAAAAATAAAAGGTAGGTAAGCAATCAATTACATTAATTTAGGCAAAAATGGTAGCGATATTTACCTCAGACTCGGACTTGAGAGTGTATTAGAGGAGATTCGACGGTCTCGGTCTTATGGGACGAACGTGGAAGCCGCTATAAATAATGGAAATAAAAAAAATTTAGCAAAATGGCGGTCACGTGCTTCATAGGCCACAGAAAAAGGAATCCAGAGAAAATGCTTACCTAGTACAGCATGTAGAGCCCGAAAAATCGGTCGTGTTAAAACACAAACAGAAACCGCACAGCAAATCCCCTATCAAAGGGTTGTATTATATCACAATACTTAAAACGTGCAGTTTCTCGCTATACTGGCAAACGTTCCCCAGGCGATCAAACTAGAAAAAGATCCCTCCAACGTTCCGTCTTCCGTCAATTTGCCTTAAATTAAATACGCAAGTAGTAATGGGCTGAAAACTTGACGAGTGATTCGATACAAGGAATAATTCTAAGAAAATAAACGCCTTAATTCTCGCTTATTATCATGATAAATGACGGCGGAAGCCACGAATAGTGAGCTAAAATTACATTCTTCCAGAAAGGCTAGGAAATGCTCTAACAGAAATAATAAACCTTCAAAAATCTAAATCGAGAATGAAAAACGCGCGATACGTAGCCCATTCCTATTATTTGGGCAAAAACCTTACAAAAAACTGGTCAGCTGTACCGAACGAGAAATATATTTAAAGCAGAGGTCCAAAAACGATCTCCGGAACATCAACCTAGGGTTCTCAAAAGGTAATAGAATATTCAAACTAAAATTAAATTATGGTTCAATAAGTCAAATGCAACGTATTTGCAGGCTAACTGAATTCTTTAAAAATATAAATCGATTCGCTGGCTGTTTACGATAATATAATGCAAATCAAGCCAAGTTAACTTAATAATAAGGTCCATACATCGCTTATCAACTAAAATAGATAATCACAATGGATTCTAAAAGCTAATACGAATATATAGCTAATCTATACTTAAAATATAGGTAATTTTACATTGAGAAAAGAGGCAATTTCAAGCGAATTATTAAATTCAGTATTAATAAACCGATGAGTGCAAAATACAGCATAATTTTTCCCTAAATGCGGCATATAAATGAAATTTTAAAATTAGCAAAACTGTTACATGAGTGTGAATAAAGCTTAATTAAAAATTTAAAAATGAAATTAAGAAAATTTGCAATTACCGATGCGTAGGCCAGAATAAGTTGTGGTCGAAACGTGCAAATTAGACCCTAGCTCAAATTTCGGAAAGTAGGGTGGAGGTTATTTATTTAAGGCGCCATCAACTTGTAGACGGCTCAAGTCGGAAAATCGCTAAGTTGAAATATGGAATTATTTTTGGCTCAGCAACAAAAATGAAACGTGAATAATGAGTCAGGGGTGGGCGCCAGAAATTTGCCAATAATAATAAAAAAATAAAAACAAGCATCAAATCAACTTGAGTGAAGATAAATCAATAAATCAAAATTATTTAGTTATGGAGCTCAAATATACTTACTACTTACTTCCCTTTTGGAGCACTGATACTAAAAGATAAGAAGGTATATTCTCTTGCATTGCATCTTTGAAATTATCTGTAAAACAAACAAATCTGTTTTATAGTTATATAAGTGAAAATTAGTATAAGAAAATAATACGGTAAGTAGGACGAAAATAATTATGTATTTAAATTTTCATGTACTTAAGAAACTTGTCATCTTTTATTTAAAACAAGCTGCATATTAATATAGAAAAAAAACAAGAAAATACGTTTTTTTTGTACGTAAGCAAAAATTACAATAGATAATTAAACATACATATATAGATCATAAACTTAAAAACAATAAAAATGCAAATATCAAAATTCTTACGATCTAATTTTGAGACCATTGAAGGAAGTACTTTTGTCAGTATTGCAGTTTTTAGCACCCGTTTCTTCGAAGCAGTAAACGATTGTTCAAAATGTGCACTACATATTCTTATGCATTTAAAAGCCTGTTCAGGTGTCAATTTAGCGTATTTGTGTTCACCAGTAAAGCCTAATAATTCTTTCCGATTCTGACAACTTACAAATATATGCAAAATATTTATTATGCCTATTTTACCAGAATCAGGTTCTTGACCAATAAATTGTCGTAATAACTTCTTTGCCGTATAAATCAGCACCAATTTACTTCGGGTTCTCATTACTTGGCCTAGTTAGCAACAAATTTGGTTACCTATATATCATAGTGGCAACTGCTAAACAAAATATCTAACTTAATCTAACTAACTTAAACTTATTTTTAACCGCAACATTATTTTAAGTAATAAAAACTAATAATAAACAATTTTTTGAAAATTTATTTAAGCATACCTTACTGGATTTAGTGGAATTCGAAAAGATGACACATTTCCCTGATTTATGTTAACGTCACATCCATCAACACGGCAGCAAGAAGAGTGATTACCTTGAGAAGCCATTCCCGAAACTATCTCCAAAAAGTAACGTGTCAACGCACACTCTAATAATTATTGTTCTAAATTTTATTTGTTCACCGCTTACAGCGCTCCGTAAATATGTAAGCTTAAAATCTTAGGACACGGCGTACCAAACCACTGAGAAGTGAACTGCCGACCGTCCGGTAGAAGCGGCAGTTTGGTAGTGAGGGGGCGCGTCTGCAAGAGGGAAACTTATTGCTCGAATGGCCAAGTGCTTGGACTATTTAAAATAGAGTGGTCAAACTGGTGAGAGCAGTTTGATTACGGGGAGTGACGCCCCTGCCATTCCGAGTTGCCACAGGATGTGTCCCGTCAAATCTCATCGTCTTCCTTAAGGCTGGAGAACAACAAAGTACAAAATCTGGAGCTAATCACTGGAGAGTGACCCAACAAACCTCATCTTTTCCCCTGTCAGACCAGGGACCAGCAATGGAATGAGTCTGAGGCCGATGCTTCCAGTGGAGGCATACGCCTACTCGCATCGTCCGGTGAAAGGCCACCCCACCAGAACTGGGAGGCGCTAAGTAGTGACGGACTGCTCAACAAACGGCCGTCCTTCGGACTGTCAGTCTCCCTCTGCAGCTGGCATGCCAGTTTTCTTAAGAACCAGTCTCTGCACGTTGCTATTGATGGGCACATCTCACACATTCACCATTAACGCGGGCGTGCCTCAGGGCGCAATACTTTCACTAACTCTGTTCCTCATCTATATTAATGACCTGCTGACCGAAACGAATAATTCTGTTTGCAGTTTTGCAGATGAAAGTATACCCTTGTCTCCCAATTTAGAACAGAAAAACCTTTACCAGCAACTGAGTTAAACTTTGGCAACAGAAATTTGGTCCAGTTCAATGCAGCAAAGACCGAAGCAGCCACGTTTTCCAAGAGGGCCAATACGGCGGGCCCTGACATCATTATGGCAGGATCAACCATTCTTTCATCCTCGTCAATCAGACTGCTGGTTGTCTCGGTCAACAGCAATATGTCCTGTCATGACCACGTTGCTAACATCGCAAAATCAGTCTCCCAGAAGCTTGGTGCGCTATTTCGCAACAAAAAACTGTATACACCGCAGTAGTTGCTCTTGCTCTGCAAAGCGCAAATAAGGCCGCGCCTAGAATGTTGCTCACACATCTGGAGTACCGCACCAAGCACATCCTAATGCTGCTGGATTCCATTCAGAAGAGAGACATGTGGCCGAGATGTCCCTGTTTTACAGATACTTTCACGGCCGATGTTCCCAGGATTTGGCTCGCCTCATCCCGCCCCTGGCAACGCCTGTCAGACATTCACGACAGACGGCAAGAGCACACCTGTCGTACAGCTGGAAACACCTAGAACATCGTTTTATAAGAACTCCTTTGTTTGGTGCACTGCATCACTGCGGAACTCACTCTCAGGACATCTGTTTCCCGTTAATTACAACCTACACCTATTCAAGAACCGTGTCAATCAACATCTTCGCACAAACACCGCTCGTCGAGTGCCATAGGATAAGAAAAACCTCTGCAAGGAATATTAAAATGAAATTAGGGACTAATTCACTTGGCTCTCTTTCTCAAAATGGACGATACTCAGAAAGAAAAACAAGTCAACTCACCTGACAAAATCAGTACCATAATCCCATTAACGAGTGAGTTCCAGGCACTATCAAATAACCCAAACGAATGATAAGGACTGGAACTCCAAAAATCGGTCTGTTGAAAAATCTCACAAAAGGTAAAATCAATTAAATTTCCATCCGACACCGACCACTGCTGCTACAAAGGGCAGACCGGCGTAGAGTGATGTTAGTGACAAATCGAAAATCCAACGAGGAAGGCAAAGAACCTTCCTCTAAAATCTCAACTTCAAGCATTTCAACTGACGAATCGAAAGCTGACTCTCAGGTAACATGTCACATTGAATATTTTTCTCACGGATTTCGAAAATAGAAGCCCATAATTTCGCTTTCCTAGTTCCCGTGCTGTCAAAATCACCGACAACGACATATTCGAATTTGTACGCGTTAATATAACTAAAAGAAAACAAAGCCAATATCGTTTTTAAATTTTAGAGAGTATTTTATATATCATGCCGCAGAGATTAACACAAATAGACATAATTTGTCTTGGACCGACACTAAAGGGACTTCTGAACATTATAGGCGAGCGCAAATTTAAATAAATTTTTGACGTTGTACCGCAACTTGCCGACAAGCAGATTCTAGACATTTTGATGAATGAACAAAATCTGGTTCGTTACAGTCGGCAAACTAGTTATTTGGGATTGAAATATCAATGTTTCGGCGAGAGATATTAGTTACGTTACAAAAAAGGTGTATGCGTTTTCTACTACTATGAATGGGTAGTTTTACGCAAGAATCGCAGGCAAGTGCGACAATCCTATATGTAAATAAGGATGCTTTACATTCGAATTGCATACAGGATTTTTCCTACCACCGCCGAATATATAATATAAAGTATTTTTGTTAATAGTTCATATTTGATATTTACCTAATAATGTCTAAGTGCCAGTTTCTCAAAGCCAGAATACATTTATCTCTAGAGTAATTACCATGGTTACAATTGTATTAACGATCACTAGGAAATATTTAAAGAATAAAGTTATCCATACTTTAAGAAACTGGGCATTAGTGAATAAATTTATTGTTAAGATTGAGAAGAAATGTAATCTTCCACGACTGGTCGGGAAAGCTTATTTCCTTGACCACCACTATCTCCCGACTTAACTTGTTGGGATTTGTGAACAGACGCATTGCATTTGGGTAAAAAGCTTTAAGGCTATTTTTTGTGCGCAGAATTTGCTAATATGTAGTGTTAAATAGGATATGTGACCATCAGTAAATAAAATAATTGATAATAGTAAGTTGTTTGCTTCAACCATGAAAAGCACACGTTACTCATAAAACGTGTCTCCTGTCCTCCATCCCGACTCAGATCTTCCAATTCCCCAATCGCTGTGAATACTTATGCAATTTCTCGAGGAATTCTTATATTCTTATATAATTAGCTACCATTGCCGGATTAGGAAATCCAGCTGCGTTGCGAATGACTAACAGGCACTCCTTTTCGTCAATACTGATCAAGCAATATACATTTTCTCTCTTTCCGCTATCAGAAGGCTTTTTTCTGTGGGAAACCAATTACTCTGACGGTGTCTTGACATAAAGAACATTGTGGGGAGGGCTTACCTCTGAATAAAACTGCATGTGTGATGTATTTGTGACCATTAGTCTTTCCTATATCGCGAAGATCCGCCCACGCACGCCGAAGGTTCTAAGGCTTATATAAAAAATGAGAGCGCAGCTCGAAATAAAGCTATACAACGGCATATAAAAACGGTAGTTAAAAAGAATCTATCAACAAAAATAAAAACCCATAAAAATAATCTTGTCCATAAATCACAGATAAAGAGACCCACAACTAATAAGCGCTCTCTTTCACAGGACAAGGATAAGGACAATGACCATGACACTGACCAACCCAACTAGGTTACAGTTATACTCGTGATGATAGCGGCTCTGACAAACAGCACTGATATCAAATTCACTGAAATAAAATCTCCTTTATTTCCCTTTAATTATACGTATCACTAGAATAGTAGAAAGTAAGCATACTTTTATACACTATATTGACGTAGATCCTTTAGCTAATCAATTAAATAATCTTGAACATTTTTATGAAATTATAGAATTAAACCTATAGACAATATATGCCAGAAATAGTGCTTCTGCAATCTTGCGCATCTTCTGATGCATACATAACATTTAATCATTAACGTTGGGATTAAGCTTAATAATATTTCCATGCATAAGCGATTTAAAAGAGGCCTTTTAAATATCGTTGGTAAAACACATAAATGGCTTTTTGGTAACCTATATGGTGACGACAGAGAAAGGTATGACAAAGCAATTTTATCTTTAGCAAACGATCCGAATTCCGTCAAAGACGAAATGTCCCTTCAAATATCCCTCACCAAACAATTAATCAGTAACTATAATAAAACTATTTCTCACTTAGATGCAAATCAAAATTTAATAAAAATCGAGTTCCTGCAGTTTCAGTATAACGTAAATCAAACCTTGGATAGCATTTCAGCATATTTAAGAGCTCAAAATACTCTCGATCAGATCATCCTAAACAGCTAAAATTTAACTACCAATATAGAGAATACGGTTATGTTCGCTAAACTAAATATGTTGCATAGTTCAGTAATCTCTGCATTTCAATTAAATGAAATCATAAACTATTTGGTGAATACATATGATCATCAAAAAATTATAAATATTAAAAATATAATTTCGTATTTTCAAATTTGTGGTCTCTAAGTAAGCTTTTCTAATAGTAAAATTATATTCGCTATACATTTTCCAATCTTACTTAATGAGGTTTTCGATACTTTTCACCTCATCCCAATTTCTTTTGAACCAACCGATCATATTCCGAATTATTCCTACCTAATACTTGGCTTAAAATCAAATCCAAGAAGAACAAGAAGAGTGCCCGCAAATCGAAGATGTCTACATATGCCAAAATCTATTGAAAACTCTGTTTACAAATTGCATCGTCTCGATGATCCGGTATGTTGAAAACCGAAACTTCCACGCCGAAAAGTTTCAATTACAACACCCAATAGTAAAAGCCATTACCAGCAAACACATACTGATTATACCTGCGGAGGAACAATTAAAAGTCTGCGAAAAATGAAACAAATAGAGAGAGGATACGTCCTTGCCATGCCAAAAATGGCAGAGTTACCAGTTAATTGCCAAATAAAATTTTTTGACTGCCATTTTATCAATAAAGAAGATGAAGTTAAATAAGTTCTGCTTAGCTTACCTAAAATGCCCGAAGAAAACACGCATTTTCTAAAGTAAGAGCCCATCCAACTTGAATCAATAGATCTTCTTTTCACTTGGAGTAGTAGGAGTAGCCCTTTGGATCTGTTTGATAATCTACATACAAAGAACCCGGAAGAAGACTGTCAATCAACTCGATGAATCCAACCAATGAAACATTCATCCCTCATATAGATATGTTCTATATTGTTGTGGAGGACTCATGTCCACTTTACAATTGATTGCCTATGGCTCCACCAATGTTTTCAATTTCTTATAAGCTAGAGTCTTTTCGGCTCTAGCTCCAGGGTGTAAACAGCACAAGTACTAGCTTAGTGACCCCTGCGAAGCTGAAAAACCCAAAGAAAACCGATTTTCTTTGGGTTTTTCAGCATCGTTGGAGTCACTAAGCTGGTACTTGTGCTGTTTACAACCTGGAGCGAGAGCAGAAGAGGCTCTAGCTTATAAGAAATTGAAAACATTGCCGGAGCCATAGGCAATCAATTGTAAGGTATTCATCCCTCCTGTTTTACTTTTCGGCGGGAGAAGTTATGTGCGACCACAAAGAAAGTTCTCACTGAAACTGCAGAGCTTATAACTTCATGCGAACTTATAAATATACATAATTATTGTATTAATATTCATTCATTTGGTATTCTCGAGCTTGTAACTTGTAATATAAATGTTTTTAAAAACACAGTTTCTGCTTTGCGAAACATAGCTGGTCCTTATCAAGCTTTTACATATAATGATTAATATACTTATTAATAATATTACTACTGCTTCTGCTCGATGGTATTTAAGTTCAAATATAATATTGTAATCTATTAAAATGCATAAGCTACTAAACAAATATCACCCTGTCGCAAGTTTGAACTTGAACTTGAAGATTGTTATATAAACATTAAAGGCAAACTATAAACAACGCGAGCAATCAACGGGAGCGACTTTGAACCTTATGCATGCAATGATCATCACTTTGTTTTATATAAATACGCTACCGAATCCTCAGTTCGGCAGACTTAGTCTCACCTCCAGCTCCCAAGGTTAGTCATTTGACGACTGCCTCCTGGGTTCTATCCGCTCCTAGAGTTAGTCATACGACTGCTTTAGGTTCCATTCCTTTCCTACCAAACCTGGTACCGGTTAGCCACTTGACGACTGCTAGGACCAGGGGTTGCACAACCTCCATAGTAAAGTCTTGACAAGAAGTTTGTCAGAGTGTTGAGAAAGACAAGTGTCTAAATAGTCAGTTAAAAAGTTTAGTGAAAGCTCTTAGTGCTCTTAAATAAAACCCAGCTCTTAAGAAAAACTATAAATTATAAGACAGTAAACAAAGACCTATGAACAGTACCTCAAATCGAGAAAACATGCGCACCGTAGTAACCGGGTATAATAGAATCTCATTTTCTCTGACCAATAATTGTTGTTAAAGTTTTATCGTTAATACATTGTTATTGTTATAAACTAAACGTGCTTACTTTATCATCTCTTCTTACCCCACGTGACGCGATCCCGGTCTACCTCAGTTACCCCCCGGCACGCTAAACAAGGCGTGTCCTCACGAGTAGAACATTCAGTGGTAGATTAAAGGAAGCATTGAGACCCCGTCATTGTACTAATCGCGACGAGGCTCTTCTCTGAGAAGTTATTCTTTAAATAAACGCGCTACCCTCAAAACTATTCGTGACAATATTTAAGCGAATATTTCAAAGTTCATCAATGGGTTAGTGGAAATTATGTTGAGGTCATAGGTTTGATTCCTAAGTGGCTCTACAAATTTTTATTAATTAAAAAATGTATAATTATTGGAAATATTAGGATAGCCACGGTGATGATGGCTGAGATTACAAATGCTAGGAGGGATAAAAAACTATGGGTTAGTTCACTGATGCCCCATCTTAAAAGTAATATAGCTTAAGTCGCTGATTATTGACAACGTCATCAAGGTCGGGAATGTATAATGTGGTGGCAATGGGCGTGCCCGAGGTGCCACGTCCTTAAATATGCCATAGCTCAAGTCGGTGATGTCTGCCAAAATCCGGATATCCCAGCTAGACCAGCTCATGCTTGGCTTGGAGATTTACATGTAAAAGTGGGCGAAATTGCCGCTCAATTCTGTTTGCCTATCTACTGTCGCAGTCGCACGCGTTGCTAATGTTATTAAAAACGTTTTGAAGTATCCACTTAAACTTTAAGTAGGTACCCCTGATATGTGAGATAAAATGTTTACGATCTGTGCTCCCTGCCCTATGCCTATAAATGCGACAATAACAGTCCTCCTGTTTAATTTTTGAACGACAATAACAACCAGCTGAGAGAGTCTAATTTTTGTGCGAGAAAATTTATATTTGCAACACAATACTCTGCACACTATCTTCAAAGTATAAACCCACACCCTATATGTAATTTTGTGTTATTACAAAAATATTGCTTCCTTAGGTACACGCGGTATTTTTTATTCGTGTGTTTACAAATTATCACTAAAGATATCGGCCTGATAGATGGACGCGATTAACTTTTACAAGTTACCCCATAGGTCACGCATATTTTCTCTACGATTAGATCTTAGTTTCTAAATTCATTTCTTGTATCTATTTTTATCATTAATGTTTTAAAGTTCGATGAATTTGTACCAAAAAATTAACAATCTAGTTTTGTTCTTGTTTCAATAAATACCGTAATTCTTGACGACCAGTGGCTGCACTGGTTGCTCCTATAGAAACAATAAAATATTCGTTGTAACTAAAAGTCGGTGGAAAGTATACAAATAAATTAGTTTTGTCTTCATGGTTCATGCAGCAATTTATTTTCTATAATAATATCATAAATAAATTGCTAATAATAATTGATTGAAATCTCGGTGAAACCAACATTACGTTAGTCGATTAGCCTAATTCCAAGCGATATTTTAGGTTAGCTTTAGTTGGCACCGCTAAGGTTTCCACTTTTCACTAAAAATTAACCAAGCCCCGTTATTTTTCTTTGAAGCTTGTTCAATTTAAAGCTGTAGCTTCACTGACATACAATTCTGTAGCTAAATTTGGTGCATGGAAATGGCCTAAGTGCTATTTTCCATCAACAACTAATTGACTGTAATATGTCTATTGAATATGTCTCGAATAATCAATCATATATAACATATAATATTTCTTCAGGAAAACTATAAAAAGTAAATTACTATTCTTTTGAGACTATAAGTAAATGGCGTTAGGGCGTTGGGAATTTTATCTTTTTTTAGGTGAATAGATAGAATGAACCGAAGTGAAGGCAACGTCATAAGACCCAGAAAAGCAATCGAATGGGGCCCAAAATCCGTAAAACAGAAGAAAGTACCTATTTTTAGAATCAATGAAAATGATTTTGTGCCACGCGGCAATTTAAGGTAAGGAAGTATGCCAGTGCTGTCCGATAGCTGGAATATTCAATTATTCAAACCCTCCATATTAGGTCAAGATACATGTTGACGTTCTGTCTTTCTTTCTTCTTTCATTATAACTCTGCTTCGAATGGGCAACTCGCCAGCACATTTTGGAATGATTGTGGCTTTGTCTGATAGATAACCATATCACAACCATTTACTTTTATATTGTTGATTATTGAATTATTTTTATGCAACTTGAAAAAGGGTAGTTATTAAGGCATCACAACAAAGAATATTGAAATTGTTTCCGCGCAGTGAGAAACATTCTCAAACAGAACTGCGTCGAATGGGAACAGAATGTAAATGTGAGCTATAAAAACTAATAATATTTGAAGATATTGAATTCTGTTATAAATAATCGATTATCGATTTTGAGCATTAAGATTTGACAGAATGGTTGAAATATTTAGAAGAGGAAGGACACCCGTTTGTCTGAAACCCTCATACATATCCGTTCCTTGAACGTTTTATAGGACATTCAAAAAACATTGATCAAGATCCTCAACACATCCACAAGTAATGCCAATTCTAAATAGATGTGTTTTTATTAACCAATTACCATTCGTATTATGGTTGTGATGTGTCTTAGATCAATATATTGAAACTTAGTAGTGAACCATTTACCTGCTTCTTGGAAAGCCAACAGGAGAGTTTGCGTAATGAGATATTTCGAATTCTCCTTCCATAATTCGTTAAATTCTTGAAGGATTTTTCGAAAATAATCGGAATAATTTCTTGCTTGTCCATCAGCATAATATTTTTTGGGGATATTGAGCCTTCTTCCTATATCGGCAAGTTTATCTGCTCCTTCGTTCCCTTTTATTTGTTTATGCCCTGGTATCCACGCATGTCGCATTCCTCTACCTTTGTAAATAAAATTAAAAGATAACAAAAAGCGTGGCAAATAAGCGTTTCATTTAGAATTCAAAGTTCATCTGATAAGCATACCTATCATTAAACAAATCGACTAGAAAATCTGTATCAATTTGCGACGCGCTTTCTGTTTTATTAATTTTATTATCATTAGTTTTTTTTAATAAAAAAGAAGAAAAAGGTGTGTGCTCGTGGAACTATGAAGAGTCCCACCGAGATTGTTTAATGTACACTTACCGAATTCGACCAACTAACCACAGCTAAATCAATTAACCGGCAAGTCGGAGGACAAGGCCCTGTAGCAGGCTGTAAAGTGAGCGCGCACTTTGCCCGCTAATCAATTAACCGGAGAAAGGTTCATTGGGTGCCACCGAGTTCGTTACGGACCAAACTGGAGATCCCCGCGTTATTCGTGGAATCTGCTGCAAGACCCTCAATCTCCAAGGTAAACCTAGCCGGTAAGAAGCGCAAACAAAAAAGAATGACACCACCTATTCGTTAGCAAAACTAAAATTATTAAATTGGACACTTCCGCGGTTAAGCCAAATAAAACACGTCACAATTACGATACTATCTCTTTATTTGTAAAAGATCAAAATAGGCGACAAAAATTGCCAAAAAAGCGATAAATAAAAAATATATATGTATATTGAAATTAATGATGCCACAATATTAATATATAAATTAAGGTGCGATACCGACGACGATTGTAGGTGGTTTAAACAAAAGAAAAAAACTAAACTATCTAATAAACATAAAATTATAGCAATAAAAA
>MU185254.1:49136-74285 GCA_016904865.1 Pissodes strobi | reverse complement strand
AGCTTGTGGGCCTTTCCCATTCAATGATGGGCTTGTTGCTTTGTTTGTACCATTGTACCTTACGTTCCCCTGTATAAGGATATGTGATGGAGGTAGATTTAGCAGGACCAGTGCTGCAGTTAGGGATATTCTCATCGCCCCCGAGACGCACAGAAATACCAGCCTTTGTACGCCTTCTAGTTGCCTGATTGCACCTGTTTGCGTGGCCTTTATGTCCCAGGCTATAGAGCCATAGGTTAGCATGGACCTTATCACCGTTGTGTACAACCAGAGATTCAACTCGGGGCTCAGCCCCCAGTTTCTCTCGCAAAGTCGCCTACATCTGCCCAGTGCAATTCTTGCTTTCTGAGTGACCTTGCTAAGATGCTGTCTCCAAGTCATGCCTTGATATTTGACTTCCTTGGAAAAGGGAATTATTATCCCGCTGAACATTGGATTTTTCAGATCATTTAATGCTATTTTCTTTGTGTATGGAACTACTGTGGTTTTCAGCGGATTAACCGACAGATCCTCCTCTTCACACTATTTGCTTTCTATGTTCAAGGCCCTTTGTGCTCTTGTTGAAGCATAGCCCATGTTCCTTTCGCTGACTACTATAACTTAGTCGTCTGCGTAGCATAGGCAGAAGTATCGTTCATTTTCTATCTTGTCTAGTATACTATCTAGCAGAATGGCCCACAGTAGTGGTGATAGGATTCCTCCTTTGGGGCAGCCCCTCCCCACCCGCGCCATACCGTATCCGCACCTATGTTGCCATGGGCAGTTATTGTCCTAGACTTTAGGTTTGTTTGGATCCATTTGCAGATGGTTGGGGGGATTTCTTTGTGTTTGAGTGCATTAACCAGCGATTTGGCTGGAACGTTGTTGAAAGCACCCTCTATGTCCAAAGAGATGGCTAGTGTCACTCGCTTATCGTCTATTGCCTTCATCAGGAGTCTATTTGCTTAGATCGGCCAGGGCCAAATCTGTAGACTTTCTTGGTTGGTACGCATATTGACGCTCGTAAAGCGGTTTTGTTGAGAGACTGTTGTCGCGGATATACCGATCGACTAGTTTTTCCAGTGTTTTAAGCAGGAATGAAGTTAAACTTATTGGTCTGTATAACTTTGGCGTTTGGTCAGGACCTGACGTGTCCTGTCTAGTTTGGCAAAAAGACGACCTTTGATTATTGCCATGCCGCTGGCGTGTAGCCCCACGCTATGCATGCTCTGAATATCTTGCAGATGTGTGGCATTAGTATATCCTGCCCTTTCTGCAACAGAACTGGGTAGATTCCATTTGGTCCGTGAGACTTATAAGGCTGGAATTCCCCTATTGTCCATTTACTTTTTTTCAATCTCGTTTGCCCTTTTCCAATCTGTTTTTTCTGGTCTTGCATGCCTGGCTGTTGGTTCTGGCCTGCTCTGATTGTTTATGACTCTGGACCCTGGGAAATGTGTGACCGTCAGTAGTTCCAGAGTTTCTTTTGTGGAACTGGTAAACATGCCATCTGATTTCTTTAGATCTCCAGCTTCATCCGCAGTACCTTCGACGGCCAGAAGTTTGAACACTCTTGCGCACTCCTTTGTCCCGGCTATATTTTCGCAGAAATCCTGCTACGAGTTTCTTTTGTCCCTGCAAATTTGTTTATTGTATTGCGGTAATTTTTCTCTATATGTATTCCAGTCTTAGTTAGTTTTGACTCTGTTAAACAGCCTTCTCACCTCAGAGCTCAGTCTATCGAGGTTATTGTTCCACCAGACCGTTTTTGTGTTTTGTTGTCTGATTGTTTCTGGCCAGTTTTCGTTGAAGGCTTCCAAAACTGCCTCGCTTAGCTGCTCAATCCAAACCCTTCGTTGTGGCTATTGACGCAGTTTCACCCCTGAACTTTTGCTCCAGTTTCTCCTGGTACCCTGCCCAGTTAGTTCTCTTGGGGTTCCGGAACTTGCTAACTGTCAACGAGGAAGTTAGTGAGATATTGTATCTAATTTGGCGATGGTCTGAACATGATGGTTCGTCAGAGGCATGCCAATTAGTTATCGAGTCGTAACAATCTTGGCTGCATAGGGTAATATCTAATACTTCCCGCCTGGTTGCTAGAACAAAAGTAGGTTCTGAGCCTTTATTGGCTCCCCTAGGATAAATTCAAAAAGGGATACCTCTATTGCTGGTGTTTGTACTCCCCAAATTGTGTGATAGGTGTTCACATCTTCTTCTCCTACAGTGGGCCACAATGTCCCCCAAAATAGATCGAAGGCAGGTCCTTCCATCGATCGTATCTTTGTTGGAGAAGTAGGCGCTGCAGATGTTCAAGACTTGGTGCCTCTACAGTTATCACTGTTGCTTGAGCTGTAGCATACAGTTAATTCGGTTGCTATTGTAGAGCACAGGCTCTTGGCGTAATAGCCTCTGTGTGATACAGTAGTTTCCCCCCTTGGGTTCTGAGATGTCGAATGGCTCCTTTGTTCACTCAGGGTTCTTGTATCAGCACAATATCGATCTCTTCATTTGCAACCATCTTGCATAGCACGGCGGAAGCGGCCTTTACATGGTGCAGGTTTATTTGGATGATCTTTATATAAGCCTTTTTTTAAATTCGGTTGAAGGCTTGCTTCTCCGAAGGTCCTCCTGATCCAGAGGTACTATGTCCCTATGCTGTTCGGCTTGAAGCCTCTTCAACGGACTTACGCCACTATGGTGGGAAGACTCCTGATCTTCGCAGGTTACCTCTTCCCTATCTGCGTTTTCCACTTATGTGGTTATTGGAGAGCCTGTAGCAGGCTCCCCAGCTTCTTTTGCCTCTTGTTCTAAGCTAAGCAGCTATAGGAAACAGAACAAATATAGTACACAGTTTAAATAATAGTATATTGTGTAACTAGTACGAAAAGCAAAACATTCCTGGACGACGGTGGTAATTGCTGGACGAGACGCAGCCGAGGCCAGCAACACAGCCGTCCAGGAATGTGCTTTTCCTACGAGTTGCACATACTATTTTTTATCCGATTGGAATTAATTAGAATACGTACTTATAAAAATAGAGCCAAATATTACTCTAAATAAAAACGGTGTTTTAAATTTAAACTCAACGTAATATCAAGTTTTGAATCGAGCAAGCTTGAAGTTTATTACGTAACTACGGAAACTACAGCTAAATGTTACTTTTGATAAACGTCAAATCTGACAAACAAGGCGTTTGAATAGGACGGAAATGTTATATGCCCGTACAGTCAATGCCTATTCCCGGAGAGTTATTTCATGTTGCCAAGCAACGAATACAATCTACTGGAATCATAACTTTTGCGGTGAGAAAACACATCGCATTTAGAGCCCAAAAATTAACAAAAGACTACCTTTTACATTAAGTCGAAAATGACTACACTAGTGAGTAAATCGATTGCTATAAAAGTTATTGGGAAATCCCGAATTATCTATTTGGCTCATAGTATTTCACTTATTGAAAAGTTCCTTATGTTTCACTTATTGAAAACTTCCTTATCCTGTTTTTAAAACGTTCGCCAATTTGTATTATTCCTCTTCTCTACCATTACTTACGCGAAACACATATTCTGCGCTCATGTTTTAAATTTTTCTAAATTGGCCGCCATGTTGTTCATATCTGAGTAGTTAAAGGGTGAATTTGTCTCAAATTTAAACTTAAAATTATTTTAGCCACAATCATTACTCAAATGAACCCGGCCTATTAAGAGAATCACATTTACCACATGAAGGCCGCCCAGAATGCAAGAAACGTTTCTTACGTCAGGTGAGGAAGTATTGCGAAAATACAACATTACATGGATTGAGATATGTGGGAGATACACAGTTAACATTTGGAGAAAGGTAACTACACTACTCAACTCAATATAGTTTTCTTGTAGGCTTCATTTTAGACTTAGGTATACAGGGTGATAATTTTCAAACTTACAACAGCTATATTTTCTACACCAAAGAAGATATTCAAAAACAAAAAATATTAATTATTTTATGTCATACCAGTACATTATTGTGTTTTTATACCTTAGATACCATTTGCATAATGGATTACTTTATTCCCGTGCGGGCATAAAGTCCACTTTATGGCCCGTGCGGGCATAATGTACACTTTATGGACTCAAATAATTGAATTGAATTCGTATTTTTTCAATATTTACATATTGTGAATGCAATAACGAAATAATATGACATAAAAGTTTGTATGCACCACGGGTATTAATAGATGTGTATGCCCTCGGGCGACTTATAAACCCTCTGGCCAGAGGCCCTCGGGTTTGTAACATTGTCGCCCTCAGGTACCATTGGTACATATATAACTATTTTCTTTTATAGAATATTCTGGTTCATTTCCTTTTCACTTGCTATCGGCTTCGCAGCGTATTATATTTCCAGTATATACACCAAATGGAAATCGAGCCCTGTAATCATAAGCTTAAGCCCCTTTGACGCCAAACTCAACTCTATACCATTCCCTGCCATCACCATTTGCAATATGAATCAGGCTAAGAAAAGTGAAGCTGAGAAAATCATGAATGGCGGGTATGTGATGAAAAATTATGAATATTACTTCATCTTATTTATTAGTGATTATGGCTTGATCTATATTTCATCCCTTTGATCCATGATAATATTTTACACCACCAGCAGGGCCGGTTTTACAATTAGGCTCACTAGGCGCTTGCCTAGGGCCTTATATTTAAATAGGCCTGACAAAGTGCCAAAAAATTAAAATTAATTTTTTCAAGCTTAAAAACGATTATAAATTAAGAAATTAAATTGGACATGCTGTACTCGGAGATTGAACAATTTTTGAAATTCTATGCCAGACTTTAATTGGTGAAGGTATTAATGCGTTTCTTATAGATCCGATGCAGAAAAAAAGCTTCTAAACGATGCATGTAACGGAAATTCCTCTATTGGAAACAACGAAAATATTACATCGGAGTCGCTAATGAGCTTTTTAGTTCGGGTAAGTCATTCTAAATTCAATATATTTTAATTTTAAATATTAAATTAAAACACAAATATAATATGGTGACATTACTTGACCATAAATACCTATAGTAGTACCATGATACAAAGATGTATCATGTACATGTACATTTTAATAATTGTGAATATTCATTTCAATATATGGGGTTGGACAATAATTTTACTAAGTATAGTCTATCTAGAAATGTTTGACAACACACAACCTCAATTATATCATGCAGAGCAGGTGCAAAGATCGTTTATTTGTACACAGAGTGGACACAATAATTTCATAAATAAAATATAATGTCAAAAAATCTAGTAGCCAAGAGTCTACTACCTGCATAATAACCTTTTACCACAAACAATATAGCTACGCAACTTTTACTAATAAATCTCGCAACATGTATACGTAACAATCAGCTTTATGCTAGTCAAGTACAATCTAGGACTTTGAAGGGGCTAACCCAAGTAAAGTGCAGCACAGTGCAAGCAGTACCACATTCCTAGCTAATTAAGTAGGCCAAATACCGACCCTCTATGGGTGATACTAACAGCAGAGTTCGGCACTTATCATGCTTTAAGCTAGCAATATGGTTCAAACAATGTAATGTTCAATTAATAAATCTAACTAACGAGAGCTTACGAGTGGTACTACGCCGGCTTAGTTTCACTTCACAAATGGGTTATACTAATATAAACTTTGGCGTCTTGGCTGCTCGGTAGCAAATACTGATTGTAAAATCTACTAAATTTCGGTGTCGAATTTCACAAATTAATAAAAGTCAATATCAAGATCCCAAAAAATTGTCAATTTACGAGCGGAGTATGTATTCGTAAACTATAATAATCACTTATGTGTAATTCTGGTCGGCCTCAGATCCCAGAGAGTATTTCCAAAATAATGTATATTAGATTTCTAAAACTTCTGCCATCTGTTTTGACACTGCCGTCATTTGTACATAATACAGTCAAAAATATTCCTCAACCTGTCATCCAGAAAATCCTGCTGTCACTTGGGCTCAAGTTTCTTTTAGCGGAAATCTGCTACAAAAAATATCGTTCTATAGGACGATTCTACACAATATATAGCAAACAAATATTTTTTTTCTTCGCAAATGCTTTGTTTTCCAGATAATTCGTTTTTTTATATCATAATCTAACTAAAACCACAGATCTATATAGCTACGCAACAGATGCCTACTCCGGTATTAAAAGTGTCGCTCGCCAATAATGCAATAAACTTAAATATTTTCCTATTTAGACGCTTTTGCCCCTCCGTGTTGCCAAGTCGCGAACTGTAGTTTACCTTTCATATCACATTATGGTATTACTCATTTTCTTGGCAATCGTATGTTATTATGTCAAATTAAAGATCATTATCAGATTCAGTGAATGGTGTGCTTGAACATGGACTAAAAGTCACCTTAAATATCGGTGTAAAAGGTCATTACAAATTTTGTTAACTTATACTGTAATATCTCTTATTTGTATTAAGTAATACCTAATATTATCAGGCAGGTTTTTGTTTCGAAGATCAAAGGAATTTTTGAAATGTTTATCGACATGTCAAAGTACCATTTCATTTTGTTTTAAACTGATACGTGATAATTTGGCAACACCAACCCGTTCCTAGACTACTGGTTCACCCGCTCGCGAAAGCCGATGAACGTTTTTGGCCCAGCGTAAAAAGCATTGGAAGAGGTATCTGTTGCGTAGCTATATAGATCTGTGCTAAAACCTATCTATCTATCTAATTTTCCGATTATTTTCTTTGCTATAGGCCGGTCCAGAAAAACTTATTTAAATGGTAAATTTAGTTTTAATTAATGTAAAATTTTACATTTCGGGTCAGGTTTCGTTTAGCGGAAATCCGTTAGAAAGAAATATTTTTTTGCATTAGAGTACCCCTCTCAATGCAGAACAATCAACATTTTTCGCCGGCAATACATCATTGTCAATTCAAAAAAAAATAATAATAAAAAGTTTAGAAGAGCGGAAATCCATTAGAAGAAAATCTTGGCTTAGAGTACCTCTCTATATCGCAGAACAATCAAAATTTTTTGACGCAAATACATCATTGTCAGATTTAAAAAAAAAACTAAAAAGTTTAGCGTAAAAACCATTAGAAAAAAATCCTGGCTTAAAGTACCTCTCTACCTTTCTAATCCTAATTAACCGCGTAGCGCGCTTGTCTCTTCACTATCCCGGACGCATTTAAGCACAATGCACCGCGCCTCGGTCAATGGAGCCATTTTCTTTGTTTTGATTGGTCTAGACCGAGCGCAGGTACGTTTTGCCACACGTGACTGAAACGCGGTGCAATATGCCATGTCTTCTTCAACGTGGGATCGCCTCGGCAGATTACCCATGTGTTCGCGGTACACTGGATCGCTTCCAACTGTTTGATAGGTCAGTGGTTAGACAGTGTGTTTGTTATGCGAAGGTTGCTGGTTCGATCACCGTCAGTGCCAAGCTATGTTTTTAATTCTTTTTTAGGTTAGGTTTGTAAAAAGTATTTTTTTTTTATTAATTTTGGGTATGTCGCAGATTAATTTTGGTTAGCACTTGGTTAGTTCCTGTTTGTTGAGCCCCCGTAGCGAGCGAAGCGAGCGGAGGGCCATGCGAAATAACTTAATTATTGCCGACATTCGGCCATCCTGGCAAAGGATACGATAAAAACTATTGAGCAATATGAAATAAAAAGCTAAACAAAAGCACATCATGTACAATGTACTAGCGCGTGGCAAAGTGACACAACATACACCTCGTTTTAGTCGTGCCATGGCATATTGCACCGCGTTTCAGTCAAGTGTGGCAAAACGTACCTGCGCTCGGTTTAGACCAATCAAAGCAGCGAAAATGATTTCATTGACCGAGGCGCGGTGCATTGTGCTTAAATGCATCCCGGACTAACCCAAATTAACCCAAATTAACATAAACCAACCACAGCTAATCCAAACTAATCAAAACAAATCAACACTAACCCAAAGTAACCAAAAACCAACCCAGACTAACTAAAACTAATCCCAATTAACTAAAGTAAAGAGACAAACGCGCGTATCCCAACTAAGCATAAATAATCGAAACTAACTTTAATTAACCGAACAATCGCAATGAGACAAGCGCGCTACGCGCTTCATCAACCCCACCTAACACAGAACCAAAATTAATACAAACTAACAAAACACAAAATCTATTAAAACTTAATTATGTCAATTTAAAAATGTTCTGTAATATTTTCCATATAAAGATATTCCGCGAAAAAAATTGTACATGTTTGAAAGTAAAGTCTTTACGAAGTCAATTGAAAAAGTTGGGACTCTTAATAATATTCTAATTACTTTGTGTATGCGCTCGCCGATATCCTGAGAACAGACGTGCCGGCATGAAATTAAAAGTCCCAACTTTTTCAATTGACTTCGTAAAAACTATAAATTACTAGCCAAATTGAATTATCTAATTTTCATCTCCATAACAGAGTTCCGATATTCTAAACTATAAAATAATGTAGGCTCAAGTTTCGTTTCGAGGAAATCAGCTACAAAAAATATTGTTCTATAAGACGATTCTACACAAGAATTCTACATATATGAAATGCTAATGTTTATATGTCTGTGCCGTCTCTACTGAAGTCGTGGGTTGCTCTAGAAAATTGTTCTTTTTATAGAAAGATAGCTAAGATGCTATTCTAAAAACTGTCGTCGCCGGATTTTTTATTTTTGATTTAATAGAAGGGAAAAAATTATAAAACAAAGTTGTTTTTACCATTCCCCATAAAATGGCGAATGCGCAGCACAAAAAGCGAATTTCGTCAGTATCTACCAGTTTTGCCCGACGCACATAGAGCAGCAATTATACAAACATCACTGAAATATTGCCATCTGTGGTCGGAATTTAAAATTTTGCATTTGAGTACAAATGTACGATCTGTAGACAATTCGTACAGTTCTGGGCTATTGAAAATGGGAAATGGTCAATTAACTAATGATAGCGGTGTTGGGGAAGACATTATTGAAATCCCACAACATACAATGATAGCCAACAAATCTATTGTAGCAGAAATATTTGGTCAAAGATTGGAGCCGCTTGATGTTGCAATATACTCTATCAACCATTCTGTGTTCTAGAAGTGACGATGTAACACAGATTCAGGAGCAAGTTTTGATTAATTTGGAAGGGGAAAAATTTACCTTTTTAAGTATTGACTCAGTAGAATGCGATGATATTTCAGAAAATGAAAATTATTGAGTTTTTAAATGGCCTGACACCTTCCGGAATGCCACCACATAGATTAAATCTCAAAGTGGGTTCAATTATTATGCTTCTAAGGAATTTAAATACCCGAAGGGTATTTAAATTATGTAACGGCGCCCGAAGGGTATTTAAATTATATAACGGCATCCGATTAGAAGTAATCAAACTATCACAAATTCTTATGTGTGCAACGATCCTAACAGGTACCTCAACTGGAAACCCTGCATTTATACCAAGAATAGACTTGGCTCCTGTACAACTAGATTTTCCATTTGTATTAGACGACAATTTCCTGCTAGATTAGCATTTTCCATAATAATACCATTGTATAAAATTATACAATGATAATACATAAATATCAGGGACAGAATTTAAGTAAGGTGGGCGTATTTAGTCACGGACAGATGTACGTAGCATTTTCAAGGCTCAGGTCCCATAACCACATAAAAATAAAGATATCAGAATACGAAGAAAAACAAGGCATGCTTCTTAAAGGTTCGGCAAAAGTTTTCTCCACCAATATTGTTTATCGAGAAATTTTATAGATTCTGTAAATGATCCTTTATTAATGTCAAAGAATATTCTAAGTAGAAGTTTCTTTGATTTTATATACATTGCCTGGCAGAGACAGGCTTATCAACTAGTACTAGGAGAAAAAAATATATATTTTTTTCTTTTTTTTTTTAATGCAAAAATATTAATTTTTTTTTGAATACGGACATCTGTTCTAGAGATGAAAATTAGATAATTAAATAATTCTATTTGGCTAGTAATTTGCTCTTTAAACATCTAATTTTTTTTTGCGGAACTTTATATGGAAAATCTTTAAATTGACATATGTTTTAATAGATGTTGTGTTTTGTTAGTTTGGGTTAATTTTGATTCTGTGTTAGGGTGGGTTGGTTAAACGCGTAGCGCTCTTGTCTCATTGCGCTTGTCCGCTTGTCTCTTAACACTGGTCAATTAGAGTTAGTTATGGTTAGCCTCGGTTAGTTTTGATTAGTCTCTGTTGATTAGTTTTGGTTAGTCTTGGTTAGTCTGGGTTAGTTTGGGTTGATTTTGGTTAGTTGGGGTTAGTGTTGATTTGTTCTGTTTAGTTTGGATTAGCTGCGGTTGGTTTGGGTTAGTTCGGGATGATGAAGAAAAGCGCGCTACGCGCGCTTTTCTTTTTGTACTAGTTAATAGGTACAGGAACTTTTTTTCTAATAGATTTCTGCTTTTCTAAACTTTTTAAATTTTTTTTTGAAATCCAATGATGCATTTGCGTCAGAAAATTTTGATTATCCTGCAATGAGAGAGACACTCTAAACCAAGAATTTTTTCCTAATGGATTTCCGCTCTTCTAAACTATTTATTTTTTGGAAATGACAATGATGTATTTGCGGCAAAAAAATGGGATTGTTCTGCGTTGTTTTGGGGTTTTGACATGATTGCTAACAATTCAGATGACTTACGACTTGTAGTTTGCCCCAAAAACAAAAAGAATGTCAGTTCATTGGTTCCAATTCTGGAACAGCATGTGGAGAAAGGTTCTGTCATACATTCCGACATATGGAAAGCATATGACAGGTTATCAGAAAATGGGTATCAATATAAAATAGTTAATCACACTGTTGAATAAGTTAATGAAGAGGGCACTCACACTCAAAGAATTAAGTCGTCATGGTTCGTTGCGAAAAAGTTTTTTAAAGGCAGACATGTTCCTCCAGATGAATTCGCAGATCGACTTTGTCAATATTTACGGGGATGCAATTGCAAAAAAAATAATATAGATTCTTTTATAGACCTTATTAATTTAGAATATGGTAATTTTAAAAATAGTTTCAGATTGTCTAGGATGTTTTTGTACAATACCTTTTCGACATCATAAAGAAATAAAAAATAATTCATTTCTTGAAAAGGATATGCGAGCAAAACAAAAAATATGTTATGCTAGTATTTTTGTGAAGAAATTCTCTGTACAATAATTTTCCTTTGTAACTGATTTCCGCTCTTCTAAACTTTCTTTTTTTTGTAAAAGGAAAATGATGTATTTGCGGCGAAAAACATGTATTGTTCTGGGTTCTAATGCCGAAACAAAATGTCTATTAGATTTTCGTTCTTTTAAACTTTCTCAAATTTTTTAAAAATGAAAATGATGTATTTGCGCGAAAAATTTTGATTTTAAAAACACCCAAAAATATACATAAGGAACCCAGGTCGTAGAGAATCCAAGGTCTAAGTCCACCACGCCACAGGAAATCCAAAACTTGAATTTAATCCATCAAAACAACTTACTATTATTATAAACGACTGCCGAAACTGCCGAAACTCGGATCTCTAAGTTAATTGAAATTATTCGTATAAAAGGCTACTTACCCTCAGATCTTACAAATCTTACAAAACCATCCTGGTCCACTAATATTATGACGCTCGTTCTGGTTGAGGTTGAGTCCAATCCTAATTTCCACAACACCAACTAGTTCCTCGCCTCCCACAAGTTTATATATATTGGTACCAAAACCTATTTCATTCCAAAATGAAATTGATTTATTCGGAGCTCTTCTCACGTTCTAGGAAATTTGCGGCCACTCAAGAAAAACAACTGCCTCACAAAATCAATAGCAACCTATTCCATTGTTTTTCCGCCATCCTTCTTGATTATAAGTAGAAAATTCGGTAAGCACTTCAAAAGTGTCCGCTGTCGACTGTCATTGACCTAAATACCTGTAATGACAGTTTGTCTGTTGCTGTCATAAAACTAGTCAGGTTCGACCTTATCGAGAAATAATAGAGATGAAAACCCAAGCGATATACCCATGTATAATGACTTATTTTTGTTATTCCAAAAAATAGATATATAACCTATGAAAGGACTTCCGATTCGTCTTCGGTCGAGTGTGCACGTGTCGGGTATCGGCCATTTTGTTCCAGCTTCATATACATATATGTTAGTTTGGGGGCACATGGGGCTTTCAGGGGCTGTGTAGATTCCCCGAATAAGATTCGGACGTCCAGCCGGGGGTTAGGCCCCGTGCATGTACAAGATTTAAATGTGTGTGAATGTCCAGCCGGTGGTGTTCGAACCTTAAAACAAGCCGTGCATGTACAAGTCGGAGGCCCAGGGGTACATACTCGACATACTGGGTCCTCTAAAAATAGTATCTCTATCCATCAGGTGTAACTAATCTGGGATGGGTCGCCCCAGCTCTTACTAAGCCGGATAGAGGTCGTTTCTGGCTGAATTTTCGAAAGAAAAAGGCCAACAGAGAGTTGTACTACTACTACTACTATAACCTATGAAAGGAAGAATTTTCACCGTGACAGTCATGAAGCGGTCTTTTGTAGATTTTGTCTTCCTCCTGCTCGGTTGACGTACCTTGTCAACCGAGGAGGAGATGTGGTCGCATATTTTCCTTAAGAAACTTTGTGGCAATTTCGCATGCTTGCTTGGATACTAATTGGAGAACACTTAGTGATAACGAGCAAGCTCTGCTAATATTCTACCATAAAATGATAGACATTTTTGCTAATAAATTCCCCATTGTGTCTATAAAATCTGGAACTAAAAAGCTTTGGATAACTAAGGGTCTAAAAGCGTCTTCAAGCAATATGAGACGTTTGCACACACTCCGTAAATTTTTACTAAGCATACTAAGCAATACATTTTTCATTATTATTTTAACAAATTTATCGTAGCCATAAAGCTTACCGAAATAAGTATTTTAGTGATAGGCAACATTGGGGCGCATTGTTAACTCCCTGCGGGGTATAGAGAAATTGGATAATCATAACTCTCACTTGGATAAATAATTTTTATTTTTCCGCTTAGCTTAACCATTTTATAATAAAAGACATTATAAAATGGCTTAACGAAAATATTCTCGCTACCTCAACTGACTCGCTATCTGCCCTACAAGGTGTGTCTGGAGAGTCTTTTTACTTCACACCACAATCACCACCAATTTGGCTAGAAATTAAAAATAATTCAAATTCAGATTCAAATTTATTCGATACAATAATACAATAGTTCAAATATAATACACAGATGCCTAATAAAGAACCCTAAGTCACAGGTGACTTGTCGGGACCTAAAGAGTTTAATAATAAAATGAAATCAACAAATATACAAAACATTTAAAAAATAACTAAATAAATGATTTAAAACATCTAGACAATAATTTAATACTATACAAATGGAATGCAATTAGCTATGTTGAAGATATAGAATTATAAAAGTACATCACAAAGTATCATCACAGTTACTCTAGGTCCACCATCATAAAATTGAAAATATAAGAGACACAGTCACGGGTCAAACAATAGGAACTCGAAGCGTTCCACCACTGTCAAAGTAAATCATCTTAGGATGGGCAACCTTGACAGGATAAGTTCAAGACTATCTTTTATCCATTCAACTATGGCAGCACTAAAACGTTTATTCTGATGTACAGCTTTATACTTTACAGGTAACAAATTAAAAATTCTTGGACCCACAAAAGAAACATGTCTTTGGCAAGCTGTAAAACTCACTTTAATTAGAAGAAGACGTTCCTGTGCCACAGATCTTGTAATATTAGGCCGCATTGGCAACCGATTATATTTATTACATTTTTTCAAATAAATGAGTACCTACAATTTTAAAATAAAGTTGTCTTATTGTAAGAGCCCCACTTTCGGTAAACAAAATATTAGACGGGTATCTTTTTGGTTTTTTATTTATTACTTTCAGAATATATTTTTGTGTTATTATTAAATTTGATTAAGTTGTGCTACAAGCACTACCCAATATCCTAATGCCATACCTTAAGATAGATTCCACCAGAGCCTGATAGACCATGTTAAATAATTCATGAGACATAAACTCACGAAGTTGATAAAATTTGTAAATAGTTTTTCTAATCTTTTTACTTATGTAATCAACATGAGAGTTGTAATTTAGATTCTTATCAATATAAATTCCAAGGTACTTAATTTTAGTTACAAATGATATTTTGCAGTGACAGTTACAATTTTCCATTTCCCTGGTTAGGCAATCATAATTATGTATTGTTATTTCTGAAGGTTGGTTTGTGTTAGACATAGAGAAATTAATAAAATGTGTTTTTTCATTATTTAGAGACAAATGATTTTGATCCAACCATAGTTTAACCAGTGTCATGTTTTTTTCTGCTAAAATGGGCACTTCTGGCCAAGATTTTGCTTTTACCAAAATTACAGGATCATCAGCATAGCAACTACTATTTGCAGACGACAAGATTTTTGTAAGGTTATTTATGTAAACAGAAAATAACAGCGGCCCAAGGACTGGACCCTGTGGCACACCACATTCAACACTACCCTTGTCTCCAATAAAATTATTTATTTTTACTTGTTGTGTTCTATTACTTAAGTAAGACTGCAATAGTGCTAGCTCACTTCCTCTGATACCTAAATGGCTTAATTTCTGCAACAAAATATGGTGTGCCACAGTGTCAAAGGCCCTCGCTAGATCAATAAAAATACCTATCGTTTTATAGCCTTGATTAAAGTTGGTTAGTATCCTTTCTGTCAAGAGCTGAATAGCGTCTTCTGTGCACACTTTACTTCGAAAACCAAATTGATTATTTGACAATAATTTATTGTTCTCTAGATGCTTTTCTAGCCTGATTTTAATAAATTTTTCTAACAATTTATTTCGAGTACTAGTATTGCAATAGGACGATAATTTTCAATATGTTGTTTATCACCCGCCTTTTTTTAAGAATATTTGGGTAGACACCCTTTCTAAAAACCAAACTTATGATATGTAGCAAAGGCTCTAATAAAACTACATGGTTGTCTTTACTGATAGAAACAGTAATACCATCATTTGCACTTGAGACTTTATTTTTTAAAGAATTTATCTGCAAAATCAACTCATTTACTGTGATTTCCGAGAATTTTATTGGATCACATGGGGTAGGTACATTAAATGCAAAATTATTGGTAGGCATTTGTTCACTAAGGTTTTTACCAATATTACAGTAGTAGTGAAGAAATTTTTATGATATTTTCTCTATGTCTAATATTTCTGTATTATTTTCTTTGATAGAATTTATGTTTACATTTTTATTTAAAGTTTCATTAGTTGCCTCCCTGACAGTTTCCCACACTTTTTTAGCATTATTTATGTCCCTGCTTAGTTTATTTTTATAAAATTAATATTTTGCTCTCTTGACCAGCTTATTAAGAAGAATCCTGTAATGTTTGAAACGTTTCTATAATTGCACATTCATCTGATTTTTAAGAGTTTGCTTTTTTAATTTATCTCGGTTTTTAATAGAATTAATAATACCAGGAGTAATCCATTCTTTTTTCTTACGATTTAATTTTATTGTTTTTGTAGTTGTGGCATTTTCAATTATAGTTGTAATGTTTTTTAATTAAATACTTCATGCAAATATTTGGATCCTCTGAATTCAATATATAACTCCAGTCAAAATTGCCTAGTAAATTTGCTACCCTCTGAAAATCAATTATTTTCTTAACATTAAATTGGGATTTTTTGAATCATTAATTTCATTTGAAAAACGCAAACTCAATAATATGGGGAAATGATCTGTTAGTCCGCTTGAAACAATACATGGCTCAGCAGTAATACTTTTACCATCATTTATTAAGAAAAAGTGATCTATACACCTTTTTGCATTTCCTGCTACATGAGTGAAATCATTAATCTGACTTACATAAGCCAGGTGACTCAAACAATTCAAATATTCAGTAGTGTATTGAGTTACCTTATTTTCCAGAATATTTATATTTATATCTCCACACAATACTTCAACTGGATGCCTCCGAAAGTTCAACTTAAATAAAAGCTTAATATTATTTACAAAATCCATCTTGTTCAAGCTCGGTGAATTATATATTGCAATCAGTCCCATTCTAACATTGTTTTTAATTAGAGAGACCCTCAAAAATTTGGAAAAGTTAACAGTTATAATTTCAGATTCAGGTAGTAAAGATGTCCTAACGTAAATCATAGTGCCATCACATTTATTGATTTGACTTTGATTAAAAAAGTGTTCATATTGATCCAGTTTAAAATTATTACACTGACTGACTTTACCTGTCTCCGAAAGTATTATAACGTCAAATTTAACATCAGTTGACTCAAGGTAAGCTACAAGATCTTCAAAGTGGGTATTAATGCTTGAAATATTAAAGTGGATCAAATTAAGACAACTGGATCCCGTCGGAATTCCTACATCGCCTACATGACCGTAAATCTTAGCTCTAATAACCTGGTAGTCATTCAGTAAGTAGATCATTGTGATTAAAGCCCCTTGCAGGACTGTCAAGAGGGTGATTTGTATCGGAATTATTCATAATCAATAAAGAAAATAAACAAATTAACAAGCAATTAAATTTTGCAAAAAAAAAAAGAAAAAAAAAGAACAATACCTAATACAACTAAAAGTCTTTCAGGTCATCCTTGCTGTTTATTCTCATCCTTTCACTATTTTCAGTCTTTCTTGCATACACGTTTCCTCCTCTAGCCCAAACGTACTTGAAACCTCTTTGTTTAAGTGTTCTTGCTTCTTTAAAAAGTTCTCTCTGGTCCTTGTCCATGTCTTCATTGATGAAAACGAGATCATTTCCAATCAGCCCACACTTATCACCTGTTATCACTCCTTTCTGCCTTCTCTTCTGCAAAAGTCCTTTTTCTGTTCAAAAGTCTCGAAAGACACGATTATTAAGGGTTCCTCAGGTTGAGATAATCCTAATTAATAAGCTTTATAAATGCGAATGTGAGTTTGTTTGTTTCCTTGTTTGTTAATTTTGTACAGATATTTTCAAGAGTATAGTAAAGGAAATAGGACACTTTTAGCTCTTACTCGTGGCTTTGCTCGCGTTGATTTTTACGGTTAGTTTTAATCCTATTTTCCACTCGTAAACTACTCAACCGATCATCATGAAGTTTTGTATAGATATTTTCAAGAGTATAGTAAAGAACATAGGGCAATTTTAGTTTTTACCCGCGGATTCGCACGCGTTGATTTTTACGGTTAGTTTTAATCCTATTTTCCATACGTAAACTACTCAACCCATCATCATGAAATTTTGTAGAGATGTTTTCAAGAGTAGCGTAGAGGACATAGGACACTTTTAGCTTTTACCCGCGGCTTCGCTCGCGTTGATTTTTACGGTTAGTTTTAATCCTATTTTCCACGCGTAAACTACTTAACCGATCATAATGACATTTTATACAAATATTTTCAAGAGTATAGTAAAGGACATAGGACACTTTTTGTTTTTACCAGCCGCTTCGCTCGCGTTGATTTTTGCGGTTAATTTTAATCCTATTTTCCACGCGTAAACTATTCAACCTATCATCATGAAATTTTTTGCAGATATTTTCAAGATTATGGTAAAGAACATAGGACAGTGTTTACCCGCGGCTTCGCTCGCGTTAATGTTCTTAAATAACTGTCAAAGATCATTAAAAAGTAAGATATCATGAAATTTTGTACAGATATTTTCAAGAATATAGTAAAGGACATAGAACACTTTCAGCTTTTACCCGCCCCTTCGCTCACGTTGATTTTTACGGTTAATTTTAATCCTATTTTCCACGCGTAAACTATTCCACCGATTATCAAGAAATTTTTTGCAGATATTTTCAAGATTATAGTAAAGAGCATAGGACAGTTTTTACCCGCGGCTTCGCTCGCGTTGGTGTGCTTAAATAACTGTCAAAGATCATTAAAAAGTAAGATATCATGAAATTTTTGTATAGATATTTTCAAGAGTATAGTAAAGGACATAGCACCCTTTCAACTTTTACCCGAGGCTTCGCTCGCGTTGATTTTTACGGTTACTTTTAATCCTATTTTCCACGCGTAAACTACTCAACCGATCATCATTACATTTTTTGCAGATATTATCAAGATTATAGTAAAGAACATTGGACAGTGTTTACCCGCGGCTTCGCTCGCGTTGACGTTCTTAAATAACTGTCAAAGATCATTAAAAAGTAAGATATCCTGAAATTTTGTACAGATATTTTCAAGAATGTAGTAAAGGACAGAGGACACTTTCAGTTTTTACTCGCCGCTTCGCTCGCGTTGATTTTTACGGTTAATTTTAATCCTATTTTTCACGCGTAAACTACTCAACCGATTGTCATGAAATTTTTTGCAGATATTTTCAAGATTATAGTAAAGAGCATAGGACAGTGTTTACCCGCGGCTTCGCTGGCATTGATGTACTTAAATAACTATCAAAGATCATTAAAAAGTAACATATCATGAAATTTTTGTACAGATATTTTCAAGAGTATAGTAAAGGACATAGCACCCTTTCAACTTTTACCCAAGTCTTCGCTCGCGTTGATTTTTACGGTTAGTTTTAATCCTATTTTCCATGCGTAAACTATTCAGCCGATCATCATGAAATTTTTTGCAGATATTTTCAAGATTATAGTAAAGAACATAGGACAATGTTTACCCGCGGCTTCGCTCGCGTTGATGTTCTTAAACAACTGTCAAAGATCATTAAAAAGTAAGATATCATGAAATTTCGTACAGATATTTTCAAGAATATAGTAAAGGACAGAGGACACTTTCAGCTTTTACCCGCCGCTTCGCTCGCGTTGATTTTTACGGTTAATTTTAGTCCTATTTTCCACGCGTAAACTACTTAACCGATTGTCATTAAATTTTTTGCAGATATTTTCAAGATTATAGTAAAGAGCATAGAACAGTGTTAACCCGCGGCTTCGCTCGCATTGACGTACTTAAATAAGTGTCAAAGACCATTAAAAAGTAAGATATCATGAAATTTTTGTACAGATATTTTCAAGAGTATAGTAAAGGACATAGCACCCTTTCAACTTTTACCCGAGACTTTGCGCGCGTTGATTTTTACGGTTAATTTTAATACTATTTTCCGCGCGTAAACTATTCAACCGATCATCATGAAATTGTATGCAGATATTTTCAAGATTATAGTAAAGAACATAGGCCAGTGTTTACCCGCTGCTTCGCTCGCGTTGATGTTCTTAAATAACCGTCAAAGATCATTAAAAAGTAAGAAATCATGAAATTTTGTACAGATATTTTCAAGAATATAGTAAAGGACATAGGACACTTTCAGCTTTTACCCGCCACTTCGCTCGCGTTGATTTTTACGGTTAATTTTAATCATATTTTCCACGTTTAAACTACTAAACCGATTATCACAAAATTTTTTGCAAATGTTTTCAAGATTATAGTAAAGAACATAGGACAGTGTTTACCCGCGGCTTCCGCGTTGATGTACTTAAATAACTGTTAAAGATCATTAAAAAGTAAGATATAAAATTTTGTACAGATATTTTCAAGAGTATAGTCGAGGACATAGGACACTTTCAGCTTTTACCTGCGACTTCGCTCGCGTTGATTTGTTAATTGTAATCCTATTTTCCACGCGTAAACTACTCAACCGATCATCATGAAATGTTTTATAGATATTTTCAAGAATATGGTAAAGGACAAAAACGGGGAAAATAGCTATTTAGTGTTTTTATAATTTGTTATGAAAAAAGTATGTGATTATGATGAAAGCATTGAAAAAACAAATCAATAGGTCAGTTGTCTCGTTTTTTTACAAGTTTATTTGCTATTTCCTGGGCGATTCCCTGCAGTAACTGTTAAACTTTAAATTTGGCAACGCTACGTCTATCGGCCTTAGAATGTGACTCCATGTTGGGTGAAAACAAACAGCCATTTGTCTCGCCTCTTCTAGGTTAAATGTCTTTGGTACTATTTCTATATGCCTCACTTGACTTCTGTTGCGTTGCGTAGCCTTTCCAGTTATATAGTATATAGTTCACACGTGTCAAATTACCCTTTTATGATCGGATATTAGGAACGGTGGGTAGTTTTTGGTACCGCCTATGTTTTACTTCGTTTTTATGGTCTTTGCACCTGCCCTGAGTGGGATAATTGAGGTTAAGTGCTGTCAAACCTTTCTGAATAGACTATATTTACAATCTCGTCGTAGGTTGGCAACTCATGCTCCGAGATTTTAGAATCCTGTCGGTGGGGAAGTGATAAATTAGACTGCAATGAAGCCTTTAACAACGACCTGACAGACGAAGGTCTCTGCTGTAAATTTAATCGACTGCCACCTGAAAAGATTTTTCGAAACATGTAAGTTAAAAAATGCCTGTCATTATAACATGATACTATATATTTCCCCGCTACATAATATGTTTTCTGTTAATGAATAAATTGAAAAAGTTATAGCCGCACCAGCATTTGCTTCATAGTGCCATTCAAACATTAAATTGCCCAAAACTTATAGAGCTTCTCTTTTAGGAAGGACATAAATATTTTAAACCAAACTTATTCGAGCAAGGTTTACGACTGGAATGCTGAAAAAGGTTTTCCGGACATAGATTATACAGATTATATTCCTAAAAGGCCTCTAGGTTAGTGAAATGAATGTTCCGAGTTGTTATAATATAGATGATGACTATTAGCAGCGAATATTAACTACGACAAGAAGGTCCACTTAATGACAAAAGAGCACTACAAAGGGATCGTCGTTTAATTTCTTCGTTACCTGGTAACTATCGGCGAATTTCGCCGCACACAGGTTGAATTTAAATAAAAGCTGGCCATAAACGATATTTTCGTTTGCGGCATATTTAATCAAATTTATGACGAAATTATTTATAGCACTCTAACACTCTAGTTGGCTTTGGAAAAACACAATTGAAATCTTCTGAATTATTTGCAGCGCCCTGTCAAACTTACGTTATGTTTTTTTTTTATTATTATCACCAAATAAATGTTTTGATTAAGTTTGTATTCAACTGGCTGTTTCAAAAATCTGTTAACGTTTTTAATTAGTTATTATTGATAACAATACTCAAGGTATGTAATAACTAATATTTAAAAGATTTTGATTTTGTGCTAATGATTTCACTATATTTCCGAATACTAATATTCTGACAAAAGACATCAAGAAGAAAATGTTGCTCGATTTTTCCCCATCTTTTAATATTTAATTAAATTTTGGCCTTTTGGGTGTTTTTAAAATTGGTTAAAGGTTTCGCACAATATTTTTACTGTATATTTCATTCCTATTTTGTAATACAACACAACTAAAAAATAGCGATATTATCTTATATCGAATATTGACTCGACTATATAATTTAGGCGTGAAAATTAATCTGACAAAAGGATGAGCTGGTCTATGGCCGCCGCGTCAAAGGTCGCCTGCCAACATGATTGTTTTATTTGTATCATGGCCTGCCGATATCGTTGACATGCCGCCGCGGAAAGTGATCCTTCTTATCAAATAGTTTTGCCCAAATACATATTAAAAAGATAAAGACTGATATACTACACAGCTAACGGGCTAACACTCCGTTGAGGATATGTGTTGGTGTTATACCTAATTGTGCAACAATTGAAGTACTGAAGCCAGATTATCAGAAAATGGCGCGTCGAAATGAGGAGCATTATAAGATCCTTTACACAAATAGTGTCCTATAAAAAATCGGCCTCTCCTATTGGTCAATTCGCATGGCCCTCCGCTCGCTTCGCTCGCTACGGGGGCTCAAAGAAAGGAAACTAACCAGGTGCTAACCCAAACGAACCCAAGATATACCCAAACTAATCCAAGACGTACCCAAAATCAAGAAAAAAACATAACATAAGAAACATAAACTTAAAAAAAATAAAAAAAAAGGAACGCGGATCGAACCCAGGCCGTCTAGGTGAGACCCAGCTGTCTAAACCTCTACACCACGACACTCCCGAGAGCTCTTGGCAGAAATTGATTGCATCACGAAGACATATTGTAATACGAGATGGATCAACCAATAGGAGACGTCGATTTTTACATGGTGTACTATTTGTGTAAAGGATCTTAAAATGCAAATGAGGATCCCTTATTGGCTAAATTTGTAACGTGCGCAGCTTTCCCTGCTGCTGTCTTGTTTGAGCATTTACGTTTCTCTGTTGTTTTTTTTTTGCTTCATATATTGTACTGAAAGTATTTTCAAATGCCATTTAAATTACCCTTAACTCAACGCATTATTAAATTATTGGAATTTTAAAAGCTATATCTGTTGTAAAGTCATCGGTACCGGGTGGGCAAGAAATTGAATAGTCGATTAAACGCTTAATATTTTAGCAAGCAACTGAATAACCGATTAATCGATATAATTGATCATCGATATTTTCTGAAATATTAATCGATAAGTCGATTAATCGGTAATTTCTTAAAAGTGAATCGAATAATCGATTATTGTCGCCCACCCCTAATCCCATAATATTGTAGTAAGTGAAACTGAAGCTTAAATTTCGGCAGAATCATTATTGCTGATGCAAGACTGATGTTATTATAAAAAGAGGTAATAAATACTTTGGCTGAATCAGCAGATAAAAATTTATAATTTAGTTTTAATTTGTAAATATGGCTTTAATATTACCTTGGGATAGTCAGAATATAAGCAAGTGTTTTTGAACAACAGCTGCACTGATGCTTCTATATTTTTTACTAGTTTCGTTCCTATTAGATTAATTTAAGAAAGAAAACGATAACTCTGAAATACATGTATGGCAAAATTTCAGGCCCTCCTCAACGCGTTTCTGTCGTCCGCTAGATTAACCTTTGCAGAAACAAAATTTGGATCATCGAATTAAAATTTTAAAACCCTTTTCTTTACAACGAAGGAGCCCTTAATTTTCAAAATCATTTTCTAAAACGATTTATGAACATACAAATGATTTTTATACATGATTTTTATCGTTAGTGATAATTGATAATCCCTATATATAAATATAGATGATGAGCAAAAAATTCAACAATTATTTCTCTAAAACACGATATATTAAACGTGTAATACTTAATAACTTGTATGTCTTATTTCTGGTAAACCTTATTATGGCCAGCTTTCCTAGAAATTTGACCAGTGTGCGCCGGGTCCAAAGGTCACATGCCAGTATCATGCTAGTTTTCGCGCGGGGAAGGAGACATACCGTTGACGTGCCGCCGCGGAGAGTGAATCTTCTTATCGTAGTTATTATTCGCTGCTATTAGTGTGAGTGTGTTGATTATTTGTTGACCTACTGCGTCGTAGCATTAACTATGGAAGAGAATACTATTAATAAGATAAAAGCACAGCTTATTGTTATACTAAGCTGTGTGTCTAGTACGGAGGTTACTCTGGACTGACAGAATTACTAAAAAGACGAATGTGCAGTTAGCCAATTTGAAATTCGGACATCAATATGACATTTTGTGACTTTTTCATGGTTTTTGGTGAATTGGGCTTTACCTAACATAAGAACTTAAAATTTTCTCGCCCAGACATTCCGCTGCTGCAACCAATGATGGACAAACAGAAAATACTCCAGTATGCGTGAATCTGATATACAAATGTTTAATTTTGTCCTATCAAAAGTTCCTGCTGTTCTTTCGAAATTATGTTTTTCTAGCCACTTTTTTTCAAATATCATGGGCGGTGCTGATATTCAATTAAAGTGAAATGAATGCCGATTCTATCGTTTTATTTACCTGCTTTATTCGTGACCATTCCTTCAATTCCTGTTTATTTTCTTTTAAAACCGGGTTCGCAGTACCAGTGTATTGACACCTTTTTGTTATGAAAATATTTTACTTAGACGCCATGAGCAACGACCTTTTTCCTCCATCTAAGCAGTTGCTTCATTCTATCTGTTCTATACCTAAATGTAAATGGGGTAGGTCAAACCACTTTTCGCTTCAGGATACTAATTGAGACTTTAAATTTAAGAGAGCACACAATTTAGGGGAGTATCTTTCTATTAATTCAGAGGTTGACCCCACTATATTTAGGTAATTTCTGTTAGTTATTTAAGAGGGCGCCAGTTAATAAGTTGTGATATAGAGTCCTTAGAGGACGACGAGACGGCAGAACACATTCTGTGCGACTGTCTCACTCTCGCCAGAGGGATGCAATCCAAGCCGCGTACTAAGCTACATAAACACCGTAGGACTGCTCAATTTGTAAGACCTTTCTGGGAGCACAAAGGGCGCGCTCAAGTGGCCTAAGTGCGCAAGTGGGTGGCATATTTACGCCTTTCTTAATCGTATCCGTATCCGTATAATAAGAAGAGAAAACGAATTAGCATCATTAACATTTATCCTGCGGTTATTCAACTGCTTAAATTCAATCTGGTAAGATGGTAAGATAAATTCTAGGGAGTTTTTTGATAAATACAGGTTCTATGTATGTATGTCACTATGTATTAAAGCTAACTTACTCTCTAGGTATTAAGACCTTTATTAATCCGTAACCTGCAATCCAAGCCTTAATAGCATTTAGTACAGCTTCTTCGACGAATGGTGACGAATTTCGAACAGAGCTTCCTTTTACAGCATGTAGTAATTTTCCGGGTCCGAGTCGGAAAAAGGTACCGCTGTCAACAACACGAAGACTTTTTCTTGACTACTTCTTTACTTTCCCCGGACTTCTGATCTACTACTCAGAGACACCTTTCAGGAGTTGGTCATTGCTGATTAGCCATTTGGGCAGCGGAACATTCGTGATAGATCCTTTTTTGACTAATTTTCCCAAGGTTCCCGGTAGGGTAGCGTAACGAGTTACCGGGCGTGAAGAATAATTCTGAACTAACTTTTCCGAGTTCCCATATATTTCGGCAGCATAACATGTTATCTGACGTGAAGATTTTTATCTGCCTAACTCTTTCCCAAAGATTTTTAGCTTTTTATACCATCTTTCAAGGCTCGCTTCTTGTTTTTCTCCTCGAAAAATCTGGAATCGGCACGTAACCCAACTATTAAAATGTTTTTACTAAGAACACCTACGTCGCTGAAAACTTTAATGCCGCAATTAGCGTATTTTAACACGTTATGTAAATTCCAGCCAGTAGCGTGCCGTACAGGGGGCCAGGGGGGCGAAGGCCCCCCCCCCCCCCCCCCCCCCCCCCCCCCCCCCCCCCCCCC
>MU185254.1:0-49036 GCA_016904865.1 Pissodes strobi | reverse complement strand
CCCCCCCCCCCCCCCCCCCCGCCCTCTATCTAACCCGCCTCATCCTTCTAATGCAAACTGCAAATGGCTCATCATTTGGCGCCCTCGAAATAGCTCGCCCCTCCCGCCCTTATATCCACGGCACGCTACTGATTCCAGCCTCGGTTTTAGTACCGCGTACCGCCGCCTTTTCCAACTCAGAATAATATTACTTTCGTTATTCCAGTTAACATGATTTTTGCATTCCAATCCAGAGTCTTTGACTCGCTGACTATTCTTAATAGAAACGCCCCCTGGCCCAAGTTTTATTTTTAGAGCAAAGTGTTTTAAGGACTTTTTTTGAAGCATGCAACTAGTGTATCATAGTTCTTGGAGTTAGATTATCTAATTACGCATTATAATTCGGTTGAAAAAAAAAGTCAGCTGCGGTTCGGATCTGACTTCGGGTCTGGTGAAGTTAAACACAATGTCATTTATTTGAATTATATTCGAATTATAAGCTATGTTATTTTTGTAAGGCATATGATAGGGGCTATTGTTGCACATTTTCCTGAATTTTGTCTTAGGCAAAATAGTTTAACTTAGTAGTATAACGTACCCGGGTCGATTCAACATAGTTGAATCAGATAAGTAAAATTGTGCTTTGTCTTTATTTTGCCAATGATCGTCAAATTAGATTTAAAAGAAATGGATTAAAAAGAGGACCAATACCTACGTTGTGTTATTATTATATCTACAATTTTTAATTATTCTGATTGCGCTTCGACTAAACACAATTAGGGAAATTTGAGGGAAAGGTGCGTCATGTAAATCAAACAACAGATTCCTAATACGCCCAATTTATTAAAGAAAAGCGTGCCATACTCCGCCTGGAATTCACGAGGGAAAAGAGCATGGCAGAGAAAACCTCGATCCCAATTCCTAAACCGAGTTATGCTGTACAACCTTTATTAGTATAACAATTAATTAAATTACTGTCTCACGCACCGCAATTTGTCGTTCCTCACTTGTGACAATACGACAATACATTCAAAACTGAAGAGTTTAGTATTAGTTAGACAGACGTCGCCAGCAGGTACTGAGGTCCCATACGGGAGGCTACTCAGCTATAGTTGCAAATTGAACCAATATCTCTAGTAAGACCTGCAGGCTGATTAATATATATTTCCTTCGTCATTGCTTAGCGATTGATTATATATGTACTTAAACACTTTTGTGATTGAATAGTATTTCTCTTGTAGGCTGTAAGATTATAGGATACGGAAGAACGATTCAAATAGCTTATACCTTTACTGTTGCTTATTACTAATAGTCATTTCGATATAATATATTTCAATTCCGATTATATGGTTTTATTCTGTGTAATTGTGCACAGGCTACATATCTTTTATCATTTCGGGTGCGTATAAGCAATTGGCATCAAGTCAAAATCAAGGTTACAAATTAATGTTAATTTAATTTCACATAGGTTTCATAAAAAAGCAAATCATTAAAAATATAACATTTGTTAAAAGAACGACTTAGGGTGCTTTGCTCGCAAGCTCACGATTTATAGCTAGAATATTCGCTCAGTCAGGGGAGGAAAATGTTAGTGGATTCATCAAGTCCCGTACTTACATTACAATCACCGTCATACTAAAACTAAAATTCCAGCACGAAAAGACAGACCGAAAAAGCAGTGTTAGTCACAGCATAAAACAATTTCATTAAATATATAAACATGTTATTCCATCAAATATTAATTATCAATGTGAATAAAAGAAATATTTATGCAAATCATGTTTCAATAACAATATCAAAATATATACACATGTTATGCCATCATATATGAATTATCCATGAAAATAGAAGAAATATGTATGCACATTATGTTAATAACAATATCAAAATATATACACACGTTATACCATCAAATATGAATTATCAATGAGTATAAAATATATAATGGTCCAAATTAGGTTAATAACAATATTATAAGTTTCATTTTACCTACTTGTAATGACATAATATTGTAACACAGAAGCAAAACAATTCACCAAAATAAACCGTACACCCCGCTGGCTTGTGACTCTCTATTTTTCGTTCTCGAGCAATACCTTTCGGATCTCCTCCAAAAAACCTCGCTAAAACTCGACTTCAATTTATGACTTGATTTATATTTTACATGTATAAAGGGTGTCTCAAAATATATACATATATAGGGAGTCTCAATAATGAATGTATCAGGTTCAATGAAATAGTATTTTACAGAGGTGGGTTATCTCAACGCGGTTCGCACATTATTTCTAGAATTTCAATTTAATTTTTAAAGCAAAATTATTATTTTATTTGAATGTTCTCTATTGGCGAACTAGTACAAACTGGAGACATTTTTGAATCAATTTACAAGAATTATAAAATAATTTGTTGAGACAATTTAACCAAAATCAGTTATTACTCCGGTTCATCACAAATGTTGCCAATATCATATTTCCTGTCAGGCTTCACTTAAGGCCGCCACAGACATGCATGCTTATATATCATTTAAAAAAATTTAAACAGGTAGATTCCGCAGCCAATAAAGACGCAGTAATAAAAAGAATCAATTCATTGCGTACTTGTTTCCGGAAAGAGTTGAAGAAAACTAGAAGTGCGCATTTATTGCTATTGCTTTTTAAACTGAACTCTTATTGATCAACAAGACTGAATAGTATACCCCACGATGGAGATTCAGTCGGTCCGTCACTTGTTTCGCATGAAGAAAATCAGTTGCTGGTTGATTTTTCGTACGCGTTTTACGCGTTTCAACTTGCAGACGTGCAAAACTGAGAGTGCGGGTCGTTTTAACGTTTTGCATTGAGTCTTTCTATAAAATGGCAGATCTCAGATTTGAGGCTCAGGAATTTATTTCCGATTTTATTGAAACCGGCAAAATGAATGCCTTTGGAACATGAAAAGTAAAGATTATTCTGATAAGCCCAACAAAAATGCTGCATACAATGTTCTAATTGAAAAATTAAGAGAAGCGAAGAAAAATGGAGTTTTCGAAGAGAGTTAAAAAAATATAATGCATCTTTTAAATCAGAATCAGGTACGGAAGAAGTGTACAAATAAAATTTGTGGTTTATTGACCGTCTTCTGTTTTGAATTTGATCAAGAAACACCAAAACAGGGCGGGATAGACACCATAGAAGAAAATAGTATTACAAGTCAAGGAAGTGAGGTATGTATATAACTAAATGTTTTTTTCGGCTAGATAAGTTCAGTTGCCTTTTTTTAATCAAATGTAACTGATTTCTTCGAGTACCAAATATGGAGAAACTATTTCAATCAGTTCATTTCAGGTTTCCTCATTCATATGCAAGTAATTAAACCAGTCTTCAGATTCGAGTTTTAGTTCATTAAGTAAATTTATATACGTAAACTTTTGTTGATAACCAATTCTGTGACCATTTTTTCTGATCACTTGTTTCTTCTTTTTTATTATCAAAACTGCCGCTGCAGCTGTTAATAATCTGTGTCGATCGCTCACAATTGTTAAGACTGACGATAAAACAAATTTAAAAACGGACTGTGTGTGTGCTTTTAGTGAGTTCCATCTTGCATGACGATTTAAGACTGTACAAGTAAAATGGTACATAAGCATGCGTGTCTGAGGCATAATTATATACAAAGAAGAATTCAACCAATAATCTAAAATAGCTTTGACATTTTTTGGTTACCAGTTGTCATCACTAAAATATTCATAGAGGTAAAAGGTAATTATTCAAAAGACTTACAATAATCCTGTCCTGAATTGAAGTTCGTCAACTGTACATAAAAATAGAAATGTCCACAACCATAAAAAGCTCCTGTCTTTGGACACACCCCCAAAATTAATAGTATAGACTAGAAGGGAAGATAGGAGCGGAGTAGTACGAAAACCAATACAGAAAAGTCGAGAAAAGACGGTCTGTATTTCAGACCACACGGCAAATGTGAACACTTCAACAATGGGTGATTAATATTATGAAATACAAGTATTTTCGTGGTCTATATTTTGAAATTACTTGCCACAACTTCGATGCTTAAAGTAAAATTTTACAGCTGCTTATCCCTTGAAAAATATCCAAATTCTCCGATCTTGGCTCATTTTCGGATCTTCAAAACATTTTAAATGAGATTTTAGGCAAATAAATCTACTTATTTACCATAAAAACTAAGGATCCATAGTAAAATTCCACTAGAAACTACCTCTTATCACCAAAAAATATCAACATTTTCCGATACTAACCCATTTTTCCTCCTAGAAGCCCTTTTATCTTTTCAGACTCGTAAAATTGCCGAAATAATAAAAATGTTGGACATTTTTGCGATTTTCTACATGTTTCAATTTAACCTTGAGTTTCTCGTATTTCCCGATATCGTACGGAAAATTATTACCGAACTTTTTTATGACAGAGATCACGAGGATAACGAATCTGAGATTGTTTTCTTGAAAATAGCTGTTCATTGACTGTACGCTTAAATAGATTTTAACTTTTCCTATATGCCAAGTATTGATACAGATATCTTTAATTTCTCACAGATTACTAAGGAAAGAGTTAAAAGTATACTAAAAAAATTAAAACCTAAAAAAATCTACTGGCCTTGATAACATACCCGCATATGTATATAAGGGTCTCTCAGAGTTTCTTGTTCAGCCATTAACATAGGTATATCTTTAATTTAGCCCACAAACAGAATCAGTATCCAGATGCTCTTAAAACATCAACTGTTGTCCCAGTTTTTAAAAATGGTGACAGAAGTGATGTTATTAACTACCGCTTCATAAGTTTGATAAATATACTTGCAAAAAATTTTGAAATAATTTTGTTTGATGATTTGTTCAATGCTTTAAAGGATAAATTGTCACCACTACAGCATGGTTTTATGCCTGATAGATCAACGGTGACCAATTTATGTGTATTTTCTGAGCAGGCTGCTCAAGCAATAGAGAGGAAAAAACAGCTTGACGTTATTTATACCGACTGTGAGAAGGCATTTGACAAGGTCGATCATGTCTTGCTTCTGAATAGATATATATCGCAACTTCTGGTGTACCCCAGGGACGCAACTTGGGTCCCTTGCTTTTTTTGGTTTTTATCAACCCGTTGGCGGAGAAGATAGCTATAGGTTACAGCAAGACCTCGATAGTGTCTGTAATAGGTTCCATCTAAATGAAAGGTTTATAAATGTAAAAAAGTGTTTGGGAGTGATGTTTCAAAGTGATGTGAGATTCAATCAGCACTATCTTGATATTGTTAACAGAGCCTATAGGTTTTTAGGTTTTGTAATTAGGAACAGCAAAGGCTTTAACATTTCTACCACTGTAAGATTTTACACTGCTCTTGTGAGACCACATTTGGAATATATGCTTCACAAATATGGATGCCTTCAGCAGCAACTCATGTAGATCATATAGAAAAAGTTCAAAAGCGATTTTTAAGATACCTTTATTTGAGGGAAAATAATGCATATCCTTATATGGTCTCATACAGGGTGATGTTGGATGCCTTTCACTTTAAAACCTTGACTGATAGGAGAAATAAACAGGCAGTTTTATTTATATTCAATTATTTACAATTTATTGAATTATATTAAATACAGGGACTGTAATCTCTACCAAAGGTTAGACTTAGAACACAAAATTATAACAGTTTTCATACTAGTCAAAATATATATCAAATAAAAAATTCAAAACAATTGTATTTTTTTGACAGTTATCATGCGAAATTTTGAAAAATCGCAAATTCTGTCGTAATATCACGCGAACGGAAAATCTGATCGGCAAAACAATTTACCGTCGGCGGCCCCAAGTGTTGCCTAAAAACGTGTCAAATCCAAAATTTCCACTCGCAGCCATTTTCGAGAAGATTAAGAATTATGCATTAGGTATATGTTAACTGAAATCGCTCCGCTGACTGTTTCTCTCTTTCCATTGGCTGGAGTCGACTCCAACTTTATCTAAATGAGCGTCACATACCCTAGCGTGACGACTCAGTCTTATTCACTACCCAGGAAAAATGTGCTGAACGCACGTAAAGGAATTTTCACTTCAGAAGAATGGTATTTTTATTTACTATTAATAAAATATAAGTATCTCTTAGGGCAATTAATTATTTTTAGGTGCAGGAGCTCACTTGGGATTATCCCTAATTTTGGACGCACAAATTGACAATTACTATTGTTCATCAACGCGTAGTACAGGATTCAAGGTAAAAAATGGAGAAAATATTAATAATTTAGACAATTCTTTATTACGCCAACATTTTATGCCTAGGACTACTTCAGTCTCATGCAATATATCTACCTAAGCAAATATTAACCATACCTGTAGTAGTTGCAATAACAAGAGTTGAAATTCAATCAATTTAGTATTAGAGATCTGATTCCTCAAAGAAAATTGCTTTGAAAAATCTTACTAATTAGCCAACGATACAAAAATGCTTCATCTGGAAATTAAAACTTTTCATGGTCATAAAACTTTTCTTATACAGTGCGTTTTTATCGTCGAGGGCCATAGGGATTTGCTGAGGCAGGCTTCTAAGCCTACTACAGATGACCAATAGTCATAAGGCACCACCTAAACCATACCCGTCATTTGGTTGCCCATAAAATCAACCGGTACTTAGTACTTAATTTCAAACTAACAGAAAACGAGAATATAGGCGGGATTATAAACAATTAACTTAACTTATCAAAAAAACATAATCTAAAAATTTAAGGAACAATATATTTGCTACTAAGTTCTTTCTTTTTTTTGAAAACACAGCAACAATCCTTCTGGAGAAATATGTTAAATTGAAATGTGTTTAGTTAAAGACAAAAGAATGTTAAATGACTGTTAGAGTAATTGATAAAATAAACAGAGTATAATATGGAGATTGTACGGAGACCAATTCGGTTGGTAATACTCGGTTCTGTATGCCTTACCACTAAATGCACCAAATACTACTTATCAAAGTGATCACTTGACGTTAACTAAGCTAATTACAACTAGGTATGCGTGCGCTAATGGCTGCACTGATTTTGAATAGAGCAAGGATAATATGCAGCAATGAACTGTCAAAATAATTAAATCAAAAGACTCGATAAATTAATAAGAGAGCAAAACTAAAATAAAGCTATTGAAAGCGCGGCTGTCGATGCTTGATTCATATTATAAAAAGATAATATTCAGAGCGATTATTAATCAATGAAAAGAATAAAATTATTGAGCCAATGCTTGACTTTTATTAAAAAGAAAGAAAATTCAGAGCAATCAGATTAACTGGTCCAATAAACCAGTGAATAAATGAAAATAAAATTGATGAGCTCTCTCAGAGCTTGGCGGTCAATGTTTGTTTTATATTATAGAAGGAAAACTAAGAGCGATCATATTAAACAGATAAACAAACGATAAAGCTTCAGTACAATACCCCAAATCTGGTCGTCGAACTCTGGTGGAGGTGCCCCGGTCACTTATAGATATGTCGGGTACTGCCTCTCGATGGCCCCGAGAGAAGATCTCGCCGAGGTCTCGATAGCTTGGTGTCAAGATTGGCTGATACGTGCTGCTGGTAAAGCCTGCTTCCAACTAACCAGAACAGGGTGATTCTAGCTGCAGGTCAAGGTAGTGGCCTCCGAGAAAGAGGTTGTACCCTCCGGAAAAAGGTGGTGGACCTCCGGAAAAAGCCCTGAAATAACCCCGTGCGCATTAGACGTAGCTCCCTTACTTTAATAAAAACCATAGCCCCCCCTCGCATGAATATATTTTCTTTATCAAACAAATTTCCCAAGAAAAAAAATATCCATGAATTTTCAATGGCCATCAGCAAATAAAACAGGTGCCCAGGGTACAGACAACTTGAATATAACAAAGAGAGGGGTGAATCACCCCTAAAAGAATATATAAACTTCCCCATGTGAATTGAAGTTACAAAAAAAATTGGATTAGATAAAATGAAGTAGATAAGATAACATGTGAGACGCAGAAGCAAATGGCGGTATATGCGTAAAAAAAGGTAACACAGATAAGCAATTAAATCATTAATTTAGGCAAAATGGTAGCAATAATTACCTCGATCGTGTGTGTGTGAGGGCTAACTATGAGAGATTCGACGGTCTTGGTCTTATATGACGAACGTGGAAGCCTCTATAAATAATGAAAAAAAAACCGTTAGCATCATGGCGTTCACGCGCTTCACAGGCAATAGAAAAAGAAACCCAGTGAAAATGCGTACCTAATACAGCAGTACTAGATCCCGATTAATCGGTCGTGTCAAAACACCAAGAGATTCCACAGAACACCCCCAATAAATGGGTTGAATTAAATGTGGAGTCTCTATACGACTGTACTAGAACAGTCCTTGCCGACCGGTCAACTAGAAGGAACTCTTGATCGTTTTCGTCAATTTGCCTTTGCTTATTTCCGATTGAGAGGTAGGGATGGACTGAAACAAGCCGAGCGATTTCGATACGAGGAATAATTCCAAGACAATAAACGCCTTAATTCTCGTTTATTAGGATGATAAATGATCATAGTGAGTTAAAATTACATTTTTCAAGAAATGCTAGGAAATACTCTTACGAGAATGATAAACCTTCAAAAATCTAAATCGAGAGCAACAAACACGGATGGATCGCCCATCCCTATTATTTGGCATGAACCTCACAAAAACTGGTCTGCCGTAAAAAGCGAGAAATGTATTAAAGCAGATGTCCAAAAATTATCTAACGATCTTCAGAAATGGCGTCCGGTAATTGGTGCCCCGCAACCAAAGGGTTCCCAAAAGGTTATAAAATATGCCAACAAAATTAAAATATGGATCAACAAGTCAAATGCAGCGTATTTACAGGCTAACAGAATTCTTAAGAATATAAATCGGTTCGTTGACCGTTCCACGGTAATGTGATACAAATCAAGCCAAGCTATCTTAATAATAATGTGCATCGCCTATACACTAAAATAAATAGAGTCACATCGTGTTATAAATGGAAATACAAATATATAGCTAACCTATTAGGAAAGTGGCATTTTCAAGCGAATTGTTAGCAAATCAAATCAATAAATTTAGGATTAATAAACCGAGGAGTACAAAGTACAGCATCTTTTTCCCTAAATGCGGCATAGAAATAAAATTTGAAAATTGGCAAAATCGAACTGTTACATTTTATTGATAGAAAGTCTTTATTAGTGATATCGAATGTTATCTCGATACCCAAGGTTCTACTGCCCTTTATTTTTGCAATAGAGAACTTTACACAAATTCAATAGAAATCAGTAAAGACGGGTATGCACATTATGATATGACATAATCAATCCCAAGTAACAACAAATCATCAATCAGTAAACCTGGCATCACTGCTTGCCGATTAGTTAAATATACTATAAACAATAATTTTGACTAGTGACAGTTGAGGGATGACGTTATCGAAAATGTCATAGCTCATGCAAATGAAAATGGCAGATAACGCATGTATATCATTGCATATATGTAGCTGACATGGCTTGATTATGCCCAGTACATCCATCTTTCGGTAACTTTACCAAGAAGATAACTGTCATAGAAACAATTGATCCAACAATGGTATTCATGGTATTTATGTCGTTACCAGTTTTTAAAACTGTATTACCCCAGGTGAGTAGGACCATAAGTCCAGAATCTCACACCAATACATTGGTCTGTCCCACGGATTCTGGGGTGGGACAAATATCTGATAAATAAAAATCGTCGCCATTCAAAACCACTGAAGCTGAAAATTGCAACATATAATGTCCGAACATTGTCATCAGAAAGCAAATTGCTAGAACTGGAAGAGGAATTGCAAAGGATAGATTGGGATATCGTAGGTCTGAATGAAACAAGACTAAGAGGAGAAAGCTGGTATACTCTTAAATCCGGTCATGCTTTTTACCATATTGGTGACCAAAATGAGTCCATTGGTGGAATCGGTTTCTTCGTCAACAAGAAACATATAAACAAAGTTTCAGTCATAAAGAGTATATCCACACGTATTTCCTACCTGATACTAAAACTAAATTCACGTTACAGTCTAAAGATAATTCAAGTTTATGCGCCAACCAGTACTCACTCTGACGAAGAAATTAACAACTTCTACAATGATAATTAGACAGCTCTAGAAGAAGTTCACACTTACGTCACCTTTATAAGCGGAGATTTTAGCGCGAAAATAGGGCTCAAATCAGACGAAACAGAAATACCTCTGGGAAACTTTGGTACTAGCACTAGAAATGAACGGGGAGAAACCCTATTAAACTTTCTTTTAGAAAACGGCTTATTCCTGATGAACAGCTTCTTCTATAAGAAACCTAATCGAAGATGGACGTGGCTAAGTACAAATAAAGAAACTAAGATGAGATCGATTTTATAATAACAGACAAAAAATACATAGTACAGGACGTAACAGTCCTAAACCAGATGAACATCGGAAGCGATCTTCGGATGGTGAAAGCAACCGTAAAAATCAACCTAGGCCACAAGAGATACAGACTGACCAAAAACAAAAAAACGAGTATATGGCAAAACCCAGAAAACCTCGATGAATACCAGCAAATGATCGCAAAGTCTCTGAACGATAACATACAGACAGACAGCATAGAAAAACTTAATGAAAGAATTACTAAATCCATCGTTGAAGCAACTAACAAGTTCTGTTGCAAACAAAAAAATAACACTAAGCTAAGCCAACACACTCAACAATTATTGAACAATCGAAGAAAACTCTTGCAGCAGGATAACTTAAACCAACAAGATGTGAGAGAACTAAATAAAAATGTCTCTAAAAACGTAAGAAAAGACTTAAGAAATTCCAACAACGAACAAATTATGAATACAATAGATGATAATAAAAGTTTGAAGGTATTGAGAAAAAACTGACAAGGGTAAAAGAGAAATTCTAAGGCTTAAGAACAGACACGGCAGGGTAACAACCAATAGAGAAGAATTCTATGCAGAGCTATACCGAAACAGACATAAATTGGAAAAAGAACCAAAGGAGATTAGGGAGTAATAGATAGTAATAAATCAAGGATCGGAAGAACTACACGAGATCACAATGGACGAAATCAAAAAATCACTACAAGAGATGAAAAATAACAAGTCTCCAGGCGAAGATCAAGTTGTCACAGAAGCAATAAAAATTGGTGGTCAAATCCTATTGGATTCATAAAAAAGCTCTTCAATTTATGCTTTTATAACGCTTCCTTACCACAAAGCTGGAACAACATACTGATGGTCTTGATACACAAAAAGGGCGACACTACTGACTTGGAAAGTTACAGGTCTATAAGCTTATTGTCAATAACCTATACAAGATTTTCCCGAAAATAATAGACAAAAGACTGGAGAGAAAACTGGACTTCTACCAAACAGTAGAACAGGCAGGCTTCCGTTCAGGATACGGAACAAATGATCACGTCCTCACACTAAAGCTGCTCATTGAGAAAACAATAGAATATAACAGGCCATTGGTGCTTGTATTTGATGACTTTCAGAAAGCATTTGACACCATCGAAATGCATGCGATTCTGGAAGCACTTCGTAAATGTCATATAGATTACAGATACACACGTTTGATATATAATATTTACATCAACTCAACGGCCAGTTAAAGATTCATAATAGTACTAGAAAGGTTTCCATACAGAGAGGAGTAAGACAGGGCGATACGTTATCACCAAAACTATTTAACACCGTTCTAGAATATGCTTTTAGGACCCTAGACTGGGATAACAAAGTTATCAGTGTAGATGGGGAAAAAATGAACAATCTACGCTTTGCGGGCGACATAGTGCTGATAACAGATGATTTGAGGGAGGTCAATTCAATGATAAAAGAGCTGGAGCGGGCAACAAAAAACGTTGGCCTGTGTATAAGTAATCAAAAAACAAAAATCATGATTAATTTGTTACTTGGTGGAATTATATCTCTAGAGGACAAAATCATTGAAGTGGTTGACAAATACAAGTATCTAGGTCACGAAATTAGAATAAGTCGAGACAATCAAACGCAGGAACTGCAAAGAAGAATCTCTCTAGGGTGGGGTGCATACGGTAGACTAAGGGATGTCTTTAGAAGCAGCATATCAATAAGCCTAAAATCAAAAGTCTTCAATCAGTGCGTATTAACAGTAATGACCTACGGTGCCGAAACGCTTACCCTGACAAGGAACACCGTACATAGATTGGGTTAGCTCAGAGAAAAATGGAGGGAACTATGCTTGGAATTAGAACCCAAGATCTCGTAAGAAATACGTACATCCGGCAAAGAATAAAGGTCCAAGACATAATACAGAGAATCACGACACTAAAATGGAAGTGGGCAGGACATGTTGCGAGATTCAAAGACGACAGATGGTCTCTAAGAATAATAAATTGGAGACCCTGCATAGACAAAAGAAGACCACCAACACGTTGGAGCGACGATATAAAAAGAGTAGACGGACACTGGATTCGAATAGCTCAGGATAGAGTTCAGTGGAGCAGTTTAATAGAGGCCTATGTTCAGCAGTGGACTCATCACCAGGCTGGGAGATGATGATGTCGTTACCTAAGACGTGGTACCACGCCTTGGATGGCGTACAGGTTATGTAGCTCAGATTAGGTATCGATCTACGTCAGGTCAGAAGAAGTGATTAAGAAATCACTTCACTTAAAAACAATAACAATGTCTATTGGTCAAAGACTTGATAAATTTACACTATACCCGATTACTAAGGTGCGCATGTCTTTTCGATTGCGGTAGGTATACTTTTGAATTATTTATAGGTCATTGGTCACTTAGCTTTGTCTTAATTGCACTCAGAGTTTACACTGCACTCTGACTATTTGATAGATTCTACTTCGAAATTATCTTTCTTAGAACTTTGACAAATTTATCGTGGATTCGACTTTACTACGTTAGGTGCGAAACTCGGGCTTAGGTAGGAAATAAGGGTGCAGGTTATAACCCAAACTGATGGTTCGCTTGAGTATTTATATAATAAAATTTGCTGATCGTTGCGCGTTTAAGATTTATAATCGCTTGCGTTGGCCGCTTGCATTGTTTACAATTCGTCTTGCATGTTTAAATAATATTTGCCAAGTTCAAGTTCAAACTTAGGACAGAGTGATATTTACTTAGTCGTTTATGCATTTCAGTAGTTCACAATATTAAAACGCATTGATTTTCTGCGCTGTTCACTCGCGTTGTTTATAATTTGCCTTGAATGTTTACATATTATTTTAGTAGTTCACAATATATTTTTTAAATAAATTAATAAATATTAAATATAATTTGAACTTGTTATTACTGGTGTATAATATAAGAATATAATATTGTCAGTATATAGTGAAGGACCGTTTTCAAATTTTTTTCTTCTAGGTCATTCTATCTAATCCCATAGAAACTCCTAAAATGGCGGATTTTGGATTCCTGATAAATCCGGGATATGAAAGCAGAGTTACTGTTGAACCTATCGTTAGAGAGGCAACTAGTTCTTTAAGAAACGTACCCATTGAACAAAGACAGTGCTACTTTTCCAATGAACGTCCCTTATTATATTACAGGTAAAATGTAGAACCATAACTCTCAACAGATATAAAATTTAGAACCATAACTTGTAATATAACTTACCCGGGTCGATTCAACATAGTTGAATCAGATAAGTAAAATTGTGTTTTGCCTTTATTATGCCAATGATCGTCAAATTAAATTAAAAAGAAATGGATTAAAAAGAGAACCAATACCTACGTTGTGTTATTATCTTGCACAATTTTACTCACTCATTATGCGCGTCAACGAGACACAATTAGAGAAACTTGAGGGAAAGGTGCGTCATGTAAATTAAACCACAGATTCCTAGCATGCCTAATTTATTAAAGAAAAGCTTTCCGGACTCAGCCTGGAATTCACGAGGGAAAAGAGTACGGCAGAGAAACCTTCGATCTAAATTCCTAAACCGAATTATGCTGTATAATCTATTAGTATAATAATTAATTAAATTACTGTCTCCCGTACCACAATTCGTAGTTCCACCCTTGTAGCAATACATTTAAAACTGAAGAGGTTTTTGCTAGTTAACCAGACGCCGCTGGTAGATACTGAGGTCCTTGATTACGAAGGCTACCCAGCTATTTAGTTGCAAATACGGAACAATACCATAGTATAGTTTTATACTTATCTTTAGAATAATCATTATATTTATAACTAGGATATTCTCCCGTCAGGGTAGGAAATGGTTAGTAAAGATTCATCAAGGCCCTTGTGTACTCTCTTACTCATTCTAATATTAAAACCCTAGCACGAAAAGACAGCAAATAATACATTTTATGTTTTCACTTAAAGCAGTGTTGTTCACAGCATAACACGATTTCATTAAATATATACACAGGTTATGCCATCAAATATGAATTATCCATGAAAATAGAAAAAATATTTATGCAAATTATGTTTATAACAATATCCAAATATATACACATGTTATGCCATCAAATATGAATTATCCATGAAGATAAAGAAATATTTATGCAAATAATGTTAATAACAATATCAAAATATATACACATGTTATGCCATCAAATATAAATTATCCATGAAGATAAAGAAATATTTATGCAAATAATGTTAATAACAATATCAAAATATATACACATGTTATGCCATCAAATATTAATTATCACTGAGATTAGTAGAAATATTTATGCAAATTAGGTTAATAACAATATGAAAATGTATACACATCTTAGGCCATCAAATATTAATTATCAATGAGATTAGTAGAAATATTTATGCTTATTATGTTAATAACAATATGTAAATGTATACACATGTTAGGCCATAAAATATTAATTATCAATGAGATTAGAAGGAATATTTATGTAAATTATGTTAATAACATTATGAAAATGTATACACATGTTAGGCCATCAAATATTAATTATCAATGAGATTAGAAGAAATATTTATGTAAATTATGTTACTAACAATATCAAAATATATATACATGTTATGCCATCAAATATTAATTATCAATGAGTATAAAATACAAAACGTACAAATTATGTTAATGACAATATTATAAGTTTCATTTTACCGACTTGTAATGACATATTGCAACACAGAAGCAAAACAATTCACCAAAATAAACCATACACTCCGCTGGCTTCTGACTCTCTATTTCCCGTTCTCGAGCAATACCTTTCGGATATCCTCCAAAAAACCTCGCAAAAACTCGACCGCAATTTATGACTTGATTTATCTTTTACATGTATAAAGGGTGTCTCAAAATATATACATATATAGGGTGTCTCAAAAATGAATGTATCAGGTCTAATGAAATAGAATTTTAATGGGGTGGGTTATCTCAAACTCTCAATATATGGTCTGCATTTTGCAGAAGAAATGTATTTTTGTTAAATAATGTTTAAACAAGAGAAAATATTGAAACGAAATTTCAAGTATGGCTTAACTTGCTAACGAAACTAAATCTCTAGCTTAGATATCCAGTGTCGTGCTCTTGCTGTAAGGTTTTATTCTAAAAAAATGTTGTTGGGAACCTTTTGTATCATAATTTTTTAAATCTGCGTTTTGTAGTGAATAAATACAGTTTCTTGCATTGTTGTGTAACTTTTGTTATTGGTTCGATCTTAATCGATTTCCGAAACAAACAGAGACTAGACAGTGGACATAAGCTATCTGTGTAAGCAGTATGATTTATCATAGAATTTATTCTTAAGTACTTTTGAAAGTAAAACAAAACCCACTGACATTATGAAAATAAATTAAATGCATAAATATAAATCTAGTAATTGAAGAACTGATCAGAGTAAAGTGTAAGTAAACAATTTTAATTCCTAACAAAAGAATACCTTTATAAATATAACACTGCCACTAATCATAATGAATTATCAAAGTTTCTGCGGAACAGCTGATGAGATGCTTGATTAACTGATTTGGCAATAAGGCGATCAAAATTACATATTTTTCTATGGAGTGTTTTGATTCGAGATTTAGTATTTGGATCCGACTGGTGCTATGATATGAAGCGGCATTCTACATGACTTATTTTCTTATTTTCATAAGTGGTCATAGGAAAAACTAATTTTGGTCCTTATTAACAAACGCTCTTTTCTCCCATCCTTGCACCAGGACCCCATTTGTCAATAATAATAATTTTATTCTTGTTTCAGGACTTACACACAAAGGAATTGCAAGTTGGAGTGCCAGTCAAATCACACTTTGAATCAATGCGAGTGTGTCCCCTATTATTTACCAAGTAAGTTCATAATCTGAAATTATTAAATAGATTATTTTTTTCTGAAATTTGATAGCACCCATAGCCAAATAGAATTAAGACATTCATTTTCCCTGCGACTACATATATTTCTAGAGAAGCTAGTTTTCAAACCTTCCAATGTAATAGCATTTTAAGACAATGGTAATAGTTTTATAGATTTTAAAATATTAAAATTTTATATTAAATTCCTAGCAACTATGTCGGGGTTTGGAACCTTCGGCAAAATGCACTAAAACAGAGTTTTATCCACAGTACCGAAACAGGATGCATGGATCAAAATTATTTTCAATATAAAAATAACCATTACCAACAACTTGAAGGCACGGCAATGGGCAACTGTTTATAGCCGTTCTTAGCTAATCTTTTCACGTGTAAATTTCAACATAAAATCAGTCAGGAGTTCGAATATTTTCCAAGGGTATGGTACAGGTGTGTGTGGATGATATTTTCGCGATTTTCGACACAAAACTGCTAATATTGAAGGTTTTGTAACAAAACTAAACAACCGTTTCCCCCACCATTAAATTTACTTATGAAGTCGAGAACAATGGCCAACTACCATTTTTTTCCACATAACGACCGGTCGAGAAGAGATTGCCAACCCCCGATGAGTTAACAAAACCGGGCCACATCGCGCTGAACCACCAGGGTTCCCGAAGAAGAAGACGTAAGCCGAGCCATCCAGATCACTACACTGAGGACCGCCACCAATACCGCCAATGTAAGACGCCCTGCTGAAACCGCGGAGCGGACCCACGCCGGCCGCTTCCTGCAGACCGCCGCCATCGCAGCAGCTTATCTTGTCTGCCTTCGCTGCTGCTGCATAGGTTATGTAGTATGTAGGTAACACTCTCTCTCTCCCACTCATACTACACACTCTCTCTTTCGTACTTTTGGGGTTGGCGCTAGGTCCGTTCCGGTCAACCCTACTTTCTCGCTCTCTCTTTCTGAGACTGGTGCTAGGTCCGTTCCGACCAGTCTCATCTGTACTCTCTCTCTCTTTCTCTCTCACTTCAGGGATTGGCGCTGAATCAATCCTAATTTCTCTTTCTCTACTTCCGGGGCTGGTGCTAGGTCTGTTCCTATCAGTCTCGTATTCACTTACTCTTTCTCTCCCACGCACACAAAACCTATCTACGACCATTCCTCACCTTACCTACCGCCACCACGAAGGCCTAAAACCGTAGTAGCGAAGTACGACTGGAAAACAGTGACGTATTTGCGCACGCGCATTCCGGGATTTGAATTTCATCCGTGCAGGAAACTTCGTCAGGTTATTTACCGTATCCACTATACCGTTATCATCCTATAATACCGCTATCGTTCCACACTTACCGTCATCGTTTCCGCGAACCGTTATAGAAGGCGAGATTCTGGTGACGGGACTTGCGTAAACTGTGATCAAGCTTCGTCGTTGCAGTGCCGTTTCTTAGCGTTTGATATCGCGGCGTTAATCATATTTCCTACCGATAAGTCAGTGATACCAAACGAAGTCTACGTTTTGCTATAAAAGATCCTTCAACTTTTCAGACAATGTACATAGCGGGATTAATCACCCTGTATCGTCGAAACCAAGCACCTAATTAGGGCAGATGCTCAGCAGACTTTTTTGGCTTAAAATCAATCAAAGAATCACATAGAAAAGTGGTACTTAATTGTTGAAATTTGATATGCTACATTAATATTCATTACTGAATTGTTATTGTTAAAATTCTTATTAATTAAATTTATATTATGTATTTTAGAAAACAAATACATCAAGAACTGCGGAAACACTGAGAAATATTGCGTGGACCAGGCTAAAATAGACATGGAGACGGTACAAGGAAATGGGTATGTAGGTACTACACAATTTGAAGGGTGATAAAACAGTGGCGAACTTATAATAGCATTAGAAAAACAACTCGGAAAGGACGAGCCATACCTAAGCAGAAATTGATAGTGCTTATAGCTAGTTACAACATGGATATTATTTATCTTCCCTCCGACTGCTTATGCTTTTAGAAAAGTTAGTTTTTCGAAACCTTTCAATTTAATGTTTTTATGGTTTTTACAAAACTAAACTTTTATAGTAACGTCCTAGCAATGTTTTCGACCATTTTCCATTGGTTTTCCAAATACAGCGTTGTCATAAGTTTGGAAAAATTTTATTCGAATTTATTTTTTGCTGCGTTTTTCTCTACAGTGTAAGTTTGAATTAGAGAAAGAAAAACTCATTTAATGTCGGTGAGTTTCCAACCATGAAGTAATGTATGTTACTAATTTTAAAGATGGATTTTATATTTTGTTTCGGAATATAAGTAATTCCATATACTGATACACATGCCAATCATACACAAGAATCCGAATTTTTAGGCTTAAAGCATATATGTGTCCACATGTTGGAAATATCCACAAAATTATTTAAGTTGTGCACCGCATCATCCAGAAAAAAAAACATTCATTTGCCGCTAGCTCTTGCTTATCCACTACATTTTTTGTTTAAAATTCATTAAGGGAAAAACAGAATGTGTGAAGCAAATGGACAACTCTAGGTTTGAAACTGGGAAGCAGCTTTAATTATCGTTAAGAAATAAAATACAAAAGCTTATCTCCGACTTAATTGCAAAATTAGTGCATTTTTAATTTCGTTAGAGGATCTCACAGCCCTATATTTTCACCAAGGTCAATTCCAATATTTTGCTTAGGTCGTGTGTGTTCTCTGGATAGATATACCAGGCTAAGCAGGTGCTCTCTAAAAACCCCAGCCAGCAACCAGGAAGTATCGGGAAAGGGGATGGAAGTTATACTTGCTCTCAAGAAGAGACTGCCAAACATTTGCTGGAGAGACATTTTTCTGACTGTAACATCCATGAAGTGACATGGCCAGAGAACAGCCAATACATTCCAACCGGAGCCCTTTAAGTCTGCGGGGCCGGACGGAATTGTTCCTGTTCTGCTTCGATGGGGAATCGGGACTCTGGGTGATCATTCAGATATGGTATTTAACGCTTCCTGGTCCACAAATACATACCCAAAGCTAAGAGTTACCCTTATAGCCAAACCAGGAAAAAAGGACTACTCTGAACCAAAATCATACAGACCGATCAGCCTAACCTCATTTTTCATGAAAACGTTAAAAAGGCTGTGTGATAGATACATTAGAAGAGATATCCTACCATACCATGATATCCATCCAAACCAACACGCATATCAGGCTGGAAAATCTACAGAAACAGCACTTCATCGCGTAGTTGGAACAACAGAAGAAGCCTTGCACCGAAAAGAATGCGCTCTCGGAGCGTTTCTCGATACTGAAGGGGCTTTTCATAAGGCTACTTTTCACAGCGTAAATACGGCACTAACATACCATATAGTTTACCCCACCATGCGGGCTAGATCGCCAATATGCGGAAACTTAGAGCAGTAACAAAACTGTCACAGCACTCATAACGAGAGGATATCCCCAAGGAGGGGTACTCTCCCCTTTGCTCTGGGATGTGATCGTAAACAACCTTATAGAAAACCTGAACAAGGCAGGATACGCTGATAACATAACAATCATTGCTGTGGGCAAGTTTGAAGGGGTTCTGTCAGAGTTAATGGACAGATCTTTCAAAATAGTAGATAGATGATGCAACAAAAACTCACTTTCGGTCAATCCCAACAAAACAGAACTTGTGCTGTTTACAAGAAGGAGAAAATTGAAATTCAATCCACGCTCTTTGTTCGGGGCAAGCTGTCAAAAGAAGTAAAATATCTAGGAATTGTCCTAGACAAGGAGCTTAACTGGCAGCGCCACATAGATCTTAAGTATGAGAAAGCTGTCCGAGCCTTTTACCATTGTAGGAGAGCGATGGGGTCAACATGGGGACCGTCACCTAAAATCACATACTGGATATACACAGCTGTCATTAGGCCTATGTTTGCATAATATGACGCACTTGTTTGGTGGTCACGATCCGGAAAAACAACAGCTTAAGCAAAATGTCCCGCCTCAAAAATTTATCATGCACAGCTATCACTGGAGCATTGAAAATCACGCCCATCAAGGCAGTGAAAGTACTTTTAAACCTGTCTTCGTTAGATATTTTTGTGAGAAATGAAGTACAGGTAACCTCAGCAGAGATAGTTGTCTCTGACCTCAGTACGCTTGAACTCCACGAGTACGTGGAGGGGAAAAAGCTTGGGACCTCCACACGCAACAGCTCTAAACGAGGCATACCACATACAACCAGCTATGAGCGTTAGCATAGACCTTGTAGTCAGAAATTGTATTTTCGACAAACGGTTCAAAATCGAACTAGACTCAATAAATGATCTGTCACACACTTATGACATCCACATATATACACGGACGGATCAAAATAACCTCAGGCGCTGGCGCAGGTGTTTATATGCCCGAGCTCGACATACAAATACAGATACCACTAGGTAATCTCAGCACCATATTCCAAGCTGAAATGTATGGCTTATAATGGAGACCAGAAGCTTGATGGTTAAGGAGTGCATAAAATCACTAAACCAAATATCTGCAGAAAACAGAGTAATCATCGCCTGGAAAAAAGGGCACAACGGAGATCTTTGCAATGAAAGAGCATACACTCTTGCCAAGAAAGCGTCTCGCAAAAAAATAACCAATCGGTCCAGAACCAATACTATCACTCACCATGGATACTGTTCGCGAATAAATTTAAGAAACAGGAATTCGAGAATGAAACAACAAGTGGAAAATGGAAGAAGGGCTTCGCCACTCCAAAGCAACACTAACAGGTCGCGGTAGATGCAAAACTGGACTTTTTCTAAAACTATCAAAGAAAACTTGAAAATAATGACAGAACTATTTACCGGTCATTGCAGACTAAATGACCATCTGCACAAAATAGGTGTCGTTGACGACTCCTTAGAGGACGACGACATAGCAGAACACATTCTGTGCGACTGTCCCTCTCTCGCCAGACAAAGACATACGCATCTGAAAATACAATGGCCAACGATGGCCGACATAAAGGGATGCGATCCAAACCGCATACTATGCTACATAAATACCGTAGGACTGCTGGATTTGTAAAACCTTTCTGGGGGCACAATGGCCTAAGTGCGCAAGTCGCTAACATATTTCTGCCTCACTATCCGCGTCGGGTGTAAACCATTTTGATAAAATACCAAGACTTTTATGAAGTTTTTAAAGTGAACACTTCTTGGGAACACCACGAATATATTTTATTCGCAAGTTATTCTCTCCAGAATCCGTTCTTATTTTTAAATTAGAGAAATCCTTAATTTGTCTTATTGCACTCGAATGCTGATTTGTCTTCATCACATTGTAATGAACGCCGATTTACCTTATTCCTTTTACTTACTTTGAATTCGGCCGTTTCTTCACCCTTCTATTCTCAGGTATATTAAATATAATTAAATGAATGTAAGCCACATCAGTGATGTTTTAATAAAATAATTGAAAGGGAGCTTTTTTATAGTGGCTAAATTTATTCGCTTATTTTTTAATATGACGTCGTATCTGCAGCGCCAGACAATCAGAACTTGCACATTAAAAGAAAATGACACTGGTATTATTAATTAGGCACTGTCCATTTTTTTCAGTGTAGCAACTTTCCTAGAATATTATATATTATTAGCCAGTCAACAATTATGGAATAATAAAATAATTTCAATCAGATTCTTGTCCGCAATGAATTAGTTAAATAAAATACGAAGTATGTTAATACTAATTATTTAATGGGATACTCTTTTAATTATTGAATACTACAGCAATAAATGTTTCCCAATCTACAGGCACTCTACGCCTCATCATTTAAATTAAACTTACTATCTAACTTGAGCACTGAATTGTTTTACTGAAATACTCATGAATTCTTGCCAACCGGCAACGTTAAATGTTTCAATTATACAAGCAATCCACACATTATGCTTTAAGACTAAATTTACTGTCTTACTCGAGCACTGAAATGTTTCACTGAAATACCCATAAATTTCTTGCAACGTTAAATGTTTCAAATATACTAGTCTACACATTATGCTTTAAGACTAAATTTACTACTGTCTAACTCGAGTACTGAAATGTTTCACTGAAATACTCATGAATCTTGCCGACAGGCAACGTTAAATGTTTCAAATATACAGGTAATCTACACATTATGTCTTAAAACTAAACTTACTGGCTAACGCCTAATGTTCACCCGGAGCCTGCTACTGAAAACTGAAACCTTCATTGCTTCTGTTCGACCACTTTTCCTGGACGGATGACGAATTTCCAACAACGTTTCTTTACACTACTTTTTGAACCGACCACATGAATTTACTTATTTACTTAGTTATTTCCATGAGCCCTTAAACTTCGCACTACTTTCGGTTTGGTCACAACTAAGACCATATTATCGACTAGAAAATTACGATTTTAAATTTTTTAATTAAATTTTGGCATAGCAATCCGCTACAACTGATATTTCTGAGAAAATTTTGATTTGACCATAAGAACCTACTGCAACTGGATTTGAGAATAAGACTGATTTTTCTGCGATAAAGTCATGCTTTTATAGCAGGATTTTTACGCATTTTGTCTCCCAGAAAAGCCTGGAATTTGAACACCTGCAGCGGTTCACATGCGTTGTTACGTCATTTGCCCTGATTTCGGCGAAAACGCGATTCGAGTTCTATACTCTATTTCGAAATGGTGCGGAGTAATAAAACCTACTTATAAATGCAAAACGCTAACAGAGTGGTCAAATAAATTTTTGTGATTTCTAAATATTTAGCCACAGCTGTTATAGCCTGCTGTATTATATTTTAACATTCCACCCTGTTTTGTATGGCAATCCCGCTGCAAATAATAGGCTTTATTAGCAAAGGGGCCATTTTCTACCTGCAGTAGCGTACGTTTGGGTATTTAATTTAAAATACCTGTTTTACCTAAGTACTTTTATTTATTCACTTATTTATGTATATTCAAAAACAGTTAGTATTACTGTAACATTTTATCACATATAATATTTATATAATAAGGTATAAGAATTGCGATTTTGTGTAAACAGTTATGTAGAAAACTATGGTATATCATTTTCGTCGTCAGAAAAATCCGTCGAATCTTCGTCATGTTCCAAGAATATAATTAAAGGCTCTACAATTAGGTCAATTAAATGGTCTAGTTTCCACATTTTTTCTTCTTCTTTTATAACATGCTCAATACACTTACGCCATTTTTCGGAATCGACATTTTTTAAAGATTCCTCAAAGATAATTTTAACATCTTTCATTTTAAACGTCGTGTTTCTCCTTGCTACATAACTTTTTACTTGGGCCCAAACAAGTTCAATGGGATTTAATTCGCAATGATAGGGAGGCAGACGAAGAATAGTAATATTTCGTTTCTGTGCAATTTTGTCAACTACATACTCGGTGAAACGAGCTTTATTTGAGGACACTGTGGACAACAGTTCCTTTTTCACCATACTTTCATCAAATGGTATGTTATTCTGTCTAAACCACTGAATAATATCCGCTTTTCTCCATGAATTAATTGGTATTCTGTCAACTTTTCTGGAATGATAACTCGCATTGTCCATCACTATCACAGAATTAGGTGGAATGAGATCTAACATTTGTTCAAAATATTCTTTGAACACATCGCCATTCATGTCTTCATGGTAATCGCCAGAATGATTTGACTCAAACATTAACAAACCGCCCTCAACAAAACCATCAACACTTCCAAGGTGTGTAATAATCAGTCGCTTTCCTTTCCCAGATGGTGATTTCAGTCCGGTGGACCAGCCTTCTAAGAATGCTTGCCGAAAACTTGAAATATTTTTGTCTTGCCAAATCTTCCCAACCGTATATCCTTCATTAAGCCATGTTTCGTCCAGATAATAAATCTTTCTATTCTCACTTCGAAACTGCTTTATCTGTCTTAAGTAATGTCTCCTCCAGCAAATAATTTCATCTTTTTCGATTAGGAGCGATTTTCTGCTTTGTTTTCCCAGCTGAAATTCATTTGTTTTAAAGTTGTCCACAATTTCTTCCTGCTTATCGTTGGAGACATATTTTGGTCTTGCTTCAAGGCTCCTAAAATTTTGTCGATGGTTGGTATTTCCTTATTAAACTTGTTATTAAAATAAAAGGAATGTACTGTTCTTCTAATTATAAGTTTGTAGTCTTCATCGATAGGCACCGTCTTTCTTCCTGAAGATGGTATAGGTGGTTTTACAGCTCCACTTTTTCGTTCACACTTTAATTTATATATCGACGTTTTTGAAACACCCGTCATTTGCGAACACATTTCCACCACAGTATCAACGCTATACAGAGGATTTTGATGTTTGAGGGCGTCATATACATTAAGAATAATATTCTTTTCGTTAACAGAAAATGGACATTTGCTCGCTCGTTTCACTGGAGAGAAAACTGAATTAGCCATTTTAATTGAAACTATGAAATGAAACAAACACACTGTGTCTTCTTCGGAAGAACAAATATAACTGAAAAATTACAATTACTTAAACTTTAGGGTATGCATACAAAAAATCGTCAAATTTGAATGTTTACAATAGTAATAAAAAACCTAAGTGTGATAAATATAATGCTGGGAAAGTCCGAGTATTAGGACAGGTAAACGTTTAAAATATGTACGTATATGTATATAATTATGTACGCCTATGTATCAGCCATCAGAAAATGATTTATTACTTCGCATCATTTCGAAATAGAGTATAATTGGTTTTATTTTTCCATCTCTCTGAAGCTTTCGGTATTTTTCCATACCTAAATTACCTAGCTATGGCTTTTAGTGCACACACGTGTTCAAAGTTCAAGAAATTTTATTTTAAAACCAGCGTAAGAATTTGTTTTGACTGCAAGTGACCCCTTTTTTAGTTCATTTTGTGCCGCGTTCGAAATCAAATCTAAAGTATATGTCACCGCGATTTCAAATCGGTTCCCGAATCTGCTTTAGTCACGGTATAAATAAGTATATACGGTAGGTTCACTCGAGACAAATTTCCAATTTCGCCGACAGTTTTTACCTTCAAAGCGAAGCCGGATCAATCTCGTTCGCGGCCAGTTGTGGCTACACTACGAGGGAGAATTTACGGTCAGTGTGCAAACGCCTTGATATTCTGTACTGTTGGGTCGCGTTGAATTAAATAATTATTAAGATCGTTACTATGGCGAGATATTGTTGTGCGGATAATTATTGTATTACAAAAGTGGGTGGCAGATTTTAATTTTTTAGATGACCCCAAAGACCCTATCAGTTAAGATTTATAATAAATTTTTAATAATATGCAGTTTTTCAATTACACGTATCATCGGTTTAACAAACATGCCTTTATTAAAATTTTGTTATTTACCTAAATATGGATAAAGACAATAGTGAGAAAAGAAAACAAGTACGGTAAAAATTAAATGCCCGTCACTACTAGCGTGAGCAAAAATCCGTTTATGTTATAATAATTGCGAATTTTTCACATGACCTTTTGTGTTTTTGAAGCAACTCTTATATTTTAACATTGAAAATGTTCCTATTATCCTAGTAGGTATAGGGCCTCAAATCGTGAAAAAGTGCATGCTACATTTGACACATGACAGCATACGCGTGTGAGATCGTGTTAGTTTATTTACTTAAACTTAAATTTGATTTATAAGGTATCGGAATCGATTAAAATGACTAAAATAAATTGGAATTAATTGAAACTCACCGAAAGTTGATTGAATGACTAACCAAAACTCGCCAAAAGTAACCAATACAGGCTTAAACGTACCGGTACAGGTTACGAAAATTAAATTAGGTTAAAACTAACCAAAACGAACGGAATTTTAACGACTAACCAAAAACATTAAATTTGATTATAACGTATCGGAACCGATTCAAATGACTAAAATAAATTGGAACTAACTGACAGTAATCGAAAGTTGACTGAAAAGCTAACCAAAAGTAACTAAGAGCACCAAAAAGGGCTAAAACGTATCGGAACAGATTAAAAATATTAAAGTAAGTTGAAACTAACCCAAAGTAACCGAATTTAGGCGACTAACGACTAACCAAAAACTTTAAAATTGGTTATAAAGTACGGAATCGGTTCAAATTACTAATATAAATTGAAACTAACTGTAATTAACAAAAAGTTGATTGCACGACTAATCAAAACTGGCCAAAGTAACCAAAAGCACTAAGGGCTTAAACCTATCGCAACAGATTAAAAATATTCAAGTTAGTTGAAACTAACCCAAATCAACCTAATTTTGTCGACTGACATAATTATACCAAAAACATTTAAATTGGTTATAATGTATCGGAACCACTTCAAATGAGTAAAATAAATTGGAGCTAACTGAAAGTAACCGAAAGCTGATTGAATGACTAGCTAAAAGAAACTAAAAGCACCGAAACCGTCTAAAACGTATCGTAATAGACTAAAAATATTGGAGCAAGATAAAATTAACCCAAATTAACCGAATTTTGGCGACTAACCTTAACTAACCAAAAACAGTAAAATTGGTAATAACGTATTGGAACTGGTTCAAATGACTATAATAAATTTAAACTAACTGAAATTAACCGAAAGTTGATTGAACAACAAAGTTAACCAAAAGTAACCAGAAAAGAGAAAACATAAATCAAAATAGATTAAAAATATTAAAGTAAGTTGAAACTCACCAAGACGAGCAGACCTTTGGCGACTAACCAAAAGTAACGAAAAACAATAAATTTGATTATAACGTATCGGAGTCGGTTCAAATGACTAAAATAAATAGGATCTGAGACTAACCGAAAGTTAATTAAACGGCTAAACAAAACTAACTAAAAGTAAGCAAAAGCGAAAGAACGGGCTAAAACAATTCGGAACAGGTTAGAATTATTATCTACCGCAACGTCATGGCTAGTTATATATTAATAGATTTTCCTATCTACAAGTGGAGGGTAATTTTGTAGGTTTTCATATCGGCACCTTTTTTTATTTTTTTATAATTATGTTAAAAAATATTATAATGTTAAAAAGGCATTTCTTTAAGTTCAGTTAGTTTTAATTCATTTTAGTCACTTGAACCGACTCCAATACGTTACAATCAAATTTAATGTTTTCAGTTAGTTTTGGTTAGTCGCCAAAATTCGGTTAATTTAAGTTAATTTTAACTTACTTTAATATTTGTAATTTTCCCGATACGGTTTAGGCGTTTTTGGTGCTTTTGGTTAGTTGTTCACTCAACTTTCGGTTAGTTTCAGTTAGTTCCAATTTATTTTAGTGATTTGAACCGGATGCAGTACGTTATAACAAATTTTAATGTATTTGGTTAGTTTTGGTTAGCTGCAAAAGTTCGGATAATTTGAGTTAGTCTTACTTTAATTTTTTTAATCTATTCCGATACATTTAGTTCTTTTTTGTGCTTTTGATTACGTTTGGTTAGTTTGGGTTAGTAGTTCATCACGCATATGACATCATGTGTGGCAAATGTAGCATGCACTTTTTCGCAATTTGATGCCCCATAACAGCAAAACAGAAACATTTTCAATGTTAAAAGTAGGCAGACGTAGCGCGATGAGAGAAATTCTCACAAATGCAGCCAATCATTTGAGAAATGCACCCGGTTAATTGGCTATGTTAAAGAGGACGCCAAATAAGTCAGCTAGAGTAGTGGAGGACAACTCCGGCCACAAAGCCATTTCCAAAAACTGACGATTTCGCAGAAAATGTGAGAGAAATACTCGTAGCGCGAGTAATGAAGTGTTTAGACATTTAAGAAGCTATAAATTTACTTTACTAGCTTAATTTGTCCTTTTTATATTTAAATTCCCATAATATTTCTCAGGTACTTTGAACCTTCGGCTTTATACAAGTTTTAATAGATGAATCAAGTTACAAACTGTCAAATAAATTATTTTAATAGGTATTACCTTTATTTGTAATGTTTTTGAATTTAGTATACGTTACTATTTTGTATAACTTTATTACATAGTTTTATTCATTCGAATCACGTATTAAAAAATACCTTAATCGCCCTTTGAAATATCGTGTATCAAATAATAACCGAGGAAATAATTTTGCATCAGCTAATACTTTTTGAATCTCCCCTCACAGGCTGCTCGCTGCTGCAGGTAGACTAAAAACTAATTTTTTACCGTGCTGCGGCTTTTGCGTTTGATCCAAAAACATCAAACGATTTTTGCTAAGTGAATCTACTCGATATTATTTGTACTCTGCTTTAGTTATTCACCATGCCGCATATTGAAATATATTCCAATGGTAAGTGGCTTTATTAATACTTATTTATTTTTTTTTTTTTTTCATTTTGTATTAAACGAGTTTAAGTGCTTTTGGCTTACGCTTCCCTTAGTTAAAATAATGATCCCTCATTTTCCTTTTGTTTTCGCGGGTTGGGACATACTTCGTGAAAGTTAAACCTCAATTCGTTTTAATTCTCGTTAATAAAATTAAACTTACTATTTTATTTGAACGTTTTCTCCGTGGGTTTTGTTCCGAGACACAAATTGTTGAAACATTTCTTAAAATAAATCATTACAACATTAGATGGACAAGATATAAAAACTTTAATGAGGCTCTGTTGGCTAAGGGTCACTGAACTATATACTCTGGAATAACAATAAGCTTGACAGCATGGCAAATTTACGACCGAAAAATGTAAACAAAACAAGCAGCCGCGGAGTCTGCGCAATACGACAAGCGATTTTAAAGCAGAGGGGAGTAGCGCAGATCCGTACTTAGGAATTTTGATTTAATAGGCTAGTTAGAAAATTGATGCCGTTCTCATCTGAAATATCTGTGAAGTCATGAAAATAATAATGAATATGTTAATAGCGATCATATTGAGTTGAATAACAATATTTTTGACATAATATGTATAAGTGACACTACAAATAAAAGCAACTTAGAGACGGCTAAGAAAATTACGATTTTGCTTCGAATTGCGGATCTATCAAGGGTGGAAAAGCTATACTCCGTGTTTATTTGAATGCCTGACATACATCAAATTTAGTTTTAAATGCAATAAAGGTAAAGCAAATGTTGGTTTAAAAATTTGGTGAAATTATTAGAGAAATTGGTAATATATTAACAGTCAGAATGAAAAATGGTGAGCGGCCAGCGGCTGTTGTGCACATAGGCCACCATGTGGGATTATAGCAGTTTATTTGATTTTTTTGAGCACGTTATCAGTGTCAATTAGACATTTTAGAACAGGTGATGCTTGCCTACAGCGCGTTTCATTTGTGTTTAAAAAGGGCTCGCAATTGGATTAAGAATTACATAATTATTTCTAACCAATCATTTTCTCAATTTCAAGAATCTCTATATGGATGCTTGTAGGATAACATGACACTGACAGCATCTCAGTCATTCTAAAAGGATGGACAGACTTTAAGTGATTTATTAAAATTGAAGATCAGTTTTTTGTTATTTCATAATTAAAATCAATATGTAATGATTCTATACCTACCTGGAAATTTCCGAATTTGATTGAAATCAAAAAAATAGTATAAATTGATGCATTTATTATCAAATAACAAAATTGGTAACGTATGGTACACAACGTATAGCATAATAATAAAAGTAATACCAATACCACAGAGTTTAAGACAAAAGGCAAACAATTCTGAGGATAAACTAATCCTTAATAATAGGGGACGTGTGACACATGACGTCACGCTGCTCGTTCGATTGGAAGGCAGTCACTGACATATTATCTTAAAATGTCAGTGAAGGCAGTACAGTGGCCATAGGAATTCACATACTCATTAACTAGTTTTTCTATAAACCTTCCTGTTAGTTTTAACGCCGCGAACCTCAACAAGAGAAAAGCTTTCGGAATTTTTTTTATATAAGACGCCACTATAAACATATCCAGTAGTGGTAAATTGTCAGACTGTCCTTTAAAAAAAAAACCGCCGTCCACTAAGCCATGTTCTAATGATAATGTTCTAATGATCGAACATGAAGGCAAAGCTAGACAAAAAGTTTTGCGAACATATTCATAGGCCTTAGTGGAATATAATTGTAAAGTCAGTGCAAACTCCTGAGTTCTTTAGGAAATTGTGTCCTAGTTTGCTTCTTGTTTTTATCAGTGTTTTGGATATTCTGCATGCATCTTCTCAAAATTGCTAATGGAATTCCAGAGATTGATTTCGTTAAGCTCCCTAAAGCATCACTGGAAATCAATCTTTTGTTATGTAATTCTTTAGTGATCTGTTGAAGACTACTGACTTTTTTTGAAGTCTTGTTACTTTCCTTTTTGAACTGTACAATTTTAAACGCAACTGCCGATTTTCTGCTGTTGTCTTTTGTGTTTGTGTGTATAAACGACGGGGTGATAGGCTGTAACAAAAATTACTTTATATAAACAGCGGAGCCTTTAAAAGAACGCAGATTTTAAGCAAATTTCAATATTAAATATTATAAAAAATTTTTTAGCGCTAACAAAAGCTAGTTTCTACCCGATTACCCAAGTAACAAAAGAAGCTTTAATATGGTTTTCAAGACGTTGTTACAGCCCAATGAATTAGACTCACTTGAAACCTTTTGCTCTAGACCTCTTGAAGGTAAGATAAAGGCCTTTTTACAGCAAAAGAGCCCACTCCTATGAGGGTCTCAAGACCAAATCTTAAAGCTTGTTTAAAACCAACTTGCATTGAAATAGATTCTCTTATCATTACCTTCAAGGTAATTATAAAACTTTTAACAAGTGCCATTTAAAACCATAGAATTTATAGTGATCTAAGATTAGGATGAGTTTAAGAACTCTTAGATTTATAATATCTTTAGATATTATTATCATAACCTGTAAACCATTCACATCAAACAAATGTCCGTCATGTGATGTCGTCTAGTCGGTGATGCATTCCAACTCCTAAGAATAAACATGGAGGAAATGCAATGCCAAAGTCTGATAAATTTGCCGAAATACGAACAAAAATTATAACGCAGTCGACTTTTTCGATGAAGTATGGAAAGATACCTCATAAAAATTAAAGCACCTTAAATTTACTGCTTTTTTTAAATAATTAAATTATTACCGACTAATTCTTAAACGGTTTAATTACTATAAACAAACATAAAAATGTTTGCCTGTCATCTTATATTGTATTACTGTTAATATCATTTTATTTTTTTAGGGAAGAACTGCGAGATTTTGATAAAATTATTGAATAATATTACCTCGCTAAAATAGTTCCAATATGGAGGCCTGTGTTGTTTGTAAAAAATATGGCTTATCATTTAAAAGCTCAATGATTCTTAGAAAGAAGGCATAAATCCTATTAGCTTTGTCATAACATTTTATTTACTGTAATTAATCTGTTGCCTCTTAACTGTCCCTAAAAGTAAAGCTTATTAGTCTTGACCAAGGTTGCCTGCTCATAAAACTGCTTGGCCTTATCACGATGTCGCATAAGTCTTCTAGCGCAGCGATCAAGTTTTCCGCGCCCAATTAAATCATCATAACCTCAAACTTTGTCCAGTTTTATATTGATCTGCATTTTCATTTATTATCTTTAAAGATTGAACTTTACCTTTTTTTTAATTACCACTTTTTTTAACTTGTATTTATGTGAAATATTTGCAATTTTTTAGGAAATTATATTGAACACCGCTACTGAATCACGACAGATAGTCCGAAGGACAAGATGGCCGTTTTAAAAATACTCTAGGCGGTGGGAGTAAAAAAAGTAATGGTTTAAGAAAGCAATAGAAAAGTTCAATAGGATTTTGTAAAGACTACATGGCCCTTATGAAGCAATATATGTTCCCAGTAATCCTAATACAGTCTTTTAAGTATCCAATCTAAGACTTGAGCTTTATTGTTATCTTATAAAACTACAAGTTTTATGAAGTGCTTCAAGAATATGTTTTAAATCCAACTTAAAGCTATAGTTTTAAGATATATTATATTACACCTAAACAGACTTTAAACCCTCCAGAAGATCAACAAGTTTTAAGATTGATAACACAAAAGCCTCGTTAAAGCTAGCACAAGGGTACCCGGTCTCAAGTCCATGTACACTTAATATTATTGCTGCCAACGCTGATTCAAAACTTATTTTTAAGAATAAATGGACTTTAAGATTTGTTAGCATGTTTGAAGGTTTTCATAAAACGCCAGTACTTCTACGGACCATTTTAAAGCTGATATAAATCTAACTAGCATTTAAATTGTTACTTGGGTAAGCAGTCTGATGTAATTTTTTTATAAGACCATAGGATCATGAAAAAGCCAAAAAAAATGTTGACTAACATAACAAACAGTAATAATAAATTGGGTTTTAATCTTAGGTACTGGCAAATGATACAGATGGATTTGATGACATAATGATTATATCAAAAACCAATTTATCATTGTTTTTGTTTTAATAGCTTACCAGTAGGAGTGATCTTCTCTAAGATGTTTCCTTCTTTTTTTTGTGATCGTTTAACACCAGTACTGTCCGCAGAACTGAAGGATCCCCATATGTCGACCAATTTTCTCTTTAATGGACCCTAAGGTTTTAGATCTTCAGAAAAAAATTTCCAAGGTTCTTGTAATATAATAAGGCAGCAGATTTGAAGGACACATAGTAATCTATATAGGTTCTGTCCATCCCATAGTGTATGTGCCACATCAGAAGATACGGTTATTGTACTGGAACTAATAATAATGTAGATCAATGAAGTGAATCTTACTAAGTCAAAATACATACTAACAATAGGGCATAGAATTTTTTCCAAATCTTATTTTTGTCTAATTTGTGCCAAATGAACTTACTAAGTGTGTGAAACAACACAATATCAACTTACTGTTATTTCAGTGCTTTTTGAAATCAATAATGAACAATATTTTGAAAACAATGCTATACAGGCTGTTCGACGAGCCATTGGGCAGTGAATATGTTGAATTGTTTGTAGCCTATGAACATTTAAAAGTCCTCCATTTTTTCGTTTTTTTTTTGCCACAGATATTAATTTTTAAAAAAATAATCAAAAAATTAATATGAATCTATTAAAAATCAAATAAATGGAAAAAAGATGAAACTGAGTATGAAACTTGTTTTTCATGTTTTTGATTAGGAATCATTATCTGTGACAGAAAACCGGAAGAATGGAGAACTTTCATTATACAACATAATAATAATAAAGTATATGAAAATTATTACCTATAATACTTGAAAGAGTATGGGTACCAATTTCGAGTTCAAGGGCAGGCTCTCCCAGAATATTTCATGGTATTTCCAATAAATCATGTTCCTGGGAGGGTTCCTGGAGTGGTTCGTCTATAAGCATTGGTTCAGATGGGTCATCCTGAGTTCATTCACTACCAAACTATAACATAGTTAAAAATTGACAATCTTTTTGTTAGTACTATAAAAATTATGTATTGGAATAATACCAACTTTGTTGTTAGCTTTTTCTTCTCTTGAATCAAACGCCTATGGCGCTCCACATTTGGTGGCAGATTAATTTTAGGAATTGCACCTGGCTTCAAGATCATTTTCCCTCAAGGTGAGATTGTAATATCTTCTTTTAAAAAATGATCACTACAGATCACAAAATGCATTATTCCACATTCTGAATCGATGCCTAGAGCGTCTTGCCAATCAGGAGCCCTGTTTTCAGTCAGCCTGTAAGAATGTTAGAAGTAAATATTGATTCCATATTATTGCAATAGAGATACTTATATATATTTTTAAATACGTACTTAGATAAGTTTTGTAAAATAGAGAGGGGTGTCTCACTCTGATACAAATTTGTACATGTAATGCCAAGATTGCCTATGAATGCCATATATATTTTAACAGACTGTCAGGCGACTGCAATCAGATTGCCGAAACAAAATGTACATGTAATGCCCACTATTGACACACCCCTCACAAAATATTACCACCGATCTCAATGAATTTTATGTCCAAGGAAGTAGTTTAGTTTTAAGTAATGAAAAGCAAACCCTATCGAAGGCTGTAGAAATCTAAGGGTGTCAATAGGCAGTACATGTACAATTTGGTTTGGCAGTCACTGGCAGTCTGCTGGCAGTCACTAGCATTTTGTTGAAATATACATGGCAGTGGTGACAATCTTGGTATTATATAAATTTCTATCAGAGTGAGACACCCCCTCCAACATCTCTCCGGAGAAAAATACAATATACAAGGTATCCCAATACAAAAAAAAACACAGGTTCACTCGAGCCTGAATTTTTGAGAAGAAAAATAATTGAAAATGCAGAAATTAAGTAGAATTGTATGCATTACTTACAGAGCTGAGGTACTCAGTACAAAAACATACTTGAAATAAATAATCAGTATTTTTTTACTTTAAGTATTTTACTTAAAGTATTTATGAACTAACGATACTTTTGGAAATGTACTTATTACATTTGAAAAAAAGTACTGGTACTTGTACTTGAATTAACGCTTTTGTGGTAAGTATTACTTGTTACTTGAAAAATGTACTGGAAAATCAGAATCTACTTAAAGTTTTTTTCTGAAAATTCTTAAGTAATTTTTAACAGTAAGTACTTAAATGGGAAATACTTAAAGTACTTTTGAAACTAATTTAAGTACATATTTACTTTAAGTATTTTATTAAAAATACTGCAACGCCAAACAAGCTAGGACTCGCATTTCATATTACCCGGAGAGTAAACACGTTAAACAGTAACAGTAAACACGCTCAAACAAATCAAATCTTTGCGACACACGACGTCTAACGTGTGCCGATGCCGGACTTTTAGATACTGATACTGATCATCACCTCAACTTAGAAGCAAAAACTGTTTAGTTTTCAACAAGTGTTCTAATTTGTGGAATAAAGCACGGAGACCAAAATCGGCAGAAATAATGCAACAGATTTTAGGTTGCATTCTAATTACCCCGGTGTAACTGATGCTATAAAAAAATTTTGTCTTTAAAGGAAAAGATGCCAGAACTTTGCGATGCACTTTTGCTGCCCAATTTTACTGAAACTGAAATATTATTTTTGACAGAATATACAACAATTATGAAACCTCTTGCAGAGACTCTTGACTTACTGCAAGGCGAACAAAATACATATTATGGATACTTTCTTCCCAGTATTATATCAATGCACACAAAACTTGAGAAAATTAAATTGTCTGGTACAATCACACAGCTATCTAAGTCCTTGGATTACATTTTGAACTATATTCGTGAACGATTCCATCGTGTTTTTACCTTGCAGTCTAAGATAGCCGTTATAGCAGCAGTAACCAATCCTAGATTTAAAATGAGGTGGTTGAGTGCCTTCAAAGATACTGATGTTCAAGTAACCGCAAAAGATATTCAATCTTGGATATCGAGTAGTGCTTTGGCCTTTAAAGTATCAGTTGAGCCCGACTTGACAGCCCAAGAAGACCGTTTTTTGATTTTAAGGATGATGCCGAGATTAATGTTTCTTCGGATACTGCTATAAGGCTCCATTCTACTGATACTTTTCAGAACCAGTTTGAATTTGAATTCCTCAAATACCTGAATGATAAAAGGACCACCTTGTCAATGCTGAACGAATACAATATTGTTGAACAGTTATTTATAAAGTATAACTGTATTTTACCGTCATCTGCCCCCGTGGAACGATTATTTTCTTTCGCTGAAATAATTAATGCTCCTAGACGTCATGCGTTAACTGACACCAACTTTGAAAAGTTCGTACTGCTCAAAAGTAACAAACACGTATTCTAGGAAACGTATTAGTTATTTATTTTGTGTTTTTTTTTTCAAAGTATCCGATATCCTAATCCTAATAATATGTATTTTGGTTAGGTACCTTACCTACTTTAAAATAATGTTATTCTTATTGAAAAACAATACGTATGTTATGTTATGTACTTGTGTTGTTATTCTCATACTCATATTCTCATGTTATGTTATGTGAACTTATGTGTTACATTTTACGTTTATGACTTTGACTTCTTTATGTTACCCATTCCGACGAATAAAAAAGATATTGAAATATGAATAGATGAGTTTTTATTTACTCATATATGAGCAACAAACAATGATTCTGGTAAGTCACGATCTCCATAGTCATGATTCATGATGATATGAAAACATCTGTCACGGTCACGAGTTTAGTTTAAATATATAATTTATATCATCATGTCATCATCTAACAAGTAACAAAAATGCCGAGTAAAACTCAAGATTTCAATTATTTTAATAAACCAAGTATACATTGTATATTGTATGTTATACATTGGATGGCCATTTTTATTGGTCATGTCTAAACGAAATAGTAGTGTACTTTATTAATTTATACAAAGCTATATACAGATACGTTTAGTTTTAAGTTGATAACTCAAGAGGGACCTTTAATTTAATATATACTTAAAACATGACTTAAGTAATTAATATTTCAAAATACTGAATCTTTAAAAGTACTTTAAGTATTTTAAATATATTTTCAGTACTTAAAATTACTTCAGTATTGTGGTATACTGCTATACAACACTCTCAGTTTAAAGGGAAATAGCAATGAAATATTCTCTATTGTATATTAATCTACTCTCGACTCTGCCAATACCCGAGCACGACTACCGTATATCTCGGCATTCCTTGCCTAGGTATTACATCACCTCAAGTCAGACTTCTTTATTGATAATCAGTACATCACATCTCTTCCTTTTCCAGTAACGCCTTATTACAATAGTAAATGTTACAAACTAAACTATACTATTAACAAATGATTTTTAACTAGAGAACGAAATATAACTTACTATCTAGTTTAAACTCCAATAGGTATTACAAAACTCATACTAAGGCTTATCGCTAACATAATATCATGATTAACCTAATATGCTAGAAACTACATAATTAACAATTGATCAAATGAATAGCTAGAGAATGTTTGATATAAGAAAAGCAATATATTTTTGAAATGATAAATTTCTTTAGGCTTCCTCTTCATTTGATGGCTGATCGCTGCATACTTTCCACTGTCCTTCCTTCTTTTTTAGGTGAACAATATTTCTTCTGTATTCTTGTCCCTTTCCTTCATTTCTTATTGAAATGTCACCCCCCTTTTTATTTATTACCGTATGTTGGGTCGAGTCGAATACTGGGGTTGTTTTATTTTGCTTTATAAAGTTTCTTTGGTATACTTTGTCCCCGATTTCTATTTCCGTATTCTCTGTTGCTTTTCTTTTCCTATCTTCGTACCTTTTCCCAATTTACTTTCGAATGCAATCTTTTTCTTGCGTTTCCTCTTCCTGCTCCGTGTCTATTAAACTGGGAAGCTTGTCTCTGAATTGTCTACGGAAAACAATTCATATGGTGTTTTCCCAGTAGTCGAATGAGGAGTACTGTTGAACATAGTCAGGTAATCTAGTAGTTCCTGCTTCCAGTTGCGATTTAAAGCGTGACTAATTTTTAATCTCTTTAATATGTCTCTGTTTTGTCTTTCGACTTCCTCATTCATTTCGGGCCAGTATGATAAAGTTTAATTCCATTTTCAGTACAGAATGACTTTGTCTCGCCACTGATGAACTGTTTTCCATTATCTGCTGTGATTGACACTGGAAGTCCAAGGAGTCTTGAAAAAGTTTCTCTTAAGACAGTAATGGTATTTTCCGCAGTTATGGTTTTCATAATTTTGACTTCTTTATATCTGCTGAAGTAATCGACTCTAACGAAGAGGTAATCTCCACTTGGCAACGGACCCATAAAATCAACAGCAACATCAATCCAGGGTCCTGCCGGTATTTGCCTTCATTTCGTTGGATGTGGTGCAGTTGGGGTTGAAACCAAGGTACAACCTTTACAATACTTAACAAGTTTCATCGTTAATTTTAGGCCACTTTTGTTCTTAATCTACTTTTCATTGCAACAATACTCGGATGCTCTTCATGTGCTAGACCTACAATGCGCCGTCTTAGTTTAGTAGACACAACGATTATTCTAGTGCCCCTTAGCAGGATTCCTTCACGTATACAAAATCCGTTTTGAAACACTTGACAGTGTTTTATGGAATCACTCCAATTGTTACTTTGTATGCCATTTTTTATTTTTAATATTTCGTCGTCTGTTTCGGATAATTGCCGAATCTCTTTTAAGTTTACTGCAACTGGTCAGTAATATTCTAGAATTTATAATACTTGGTCATAGGTTTCAAAAGGAACACATTTTTTAGCTTGACACAATCGAGATAACGGGTCAGCAATATTTATTTTGTTTTTCCTGGCTTGTATACTATTTTATCTTTCGATCCGTGAACAGGGACGTGAACGAGGGCCAAAAATAATTTCTAATGGTTTATGGTCCGTACTAAATCGAGCTCATCCTTGCCGTAAAGGTACATCCTTAAATGTTCTACGGCCCAAACTAGAGCAAGAGCTTCTTCCTTTTTCCGTTTGACAATAACGTGTATGTTAAAGTTTTGGTGTTATATGCAACTGTTCTTGGTCCATTGTTGTCAAGCTGAATAAGAACCGCTCCCAACCCTACTGGCCTGCATCTGCTATAACTTTTGTTCTATCTTTGGGGTCATAATAGCCTAGACTGGTTATTTTAGTCAGAGTCTTTCAATTTACTAAAAACCATTGCTAGATCCTTGCCCCAATATTTTTAAATATTAGCAAGCTTGCTTAGCTTGAGTCTTAGTAATTGTCGTAAAGGCTCTGTAATTGTCGCTAAATTCGGAATCCACTTGCCAATGAAGTTTATTAGCTCTAGAAAACTATGCAGTTCATGGATTGTGGCTGGTGCTCTGAACGATTTAACTACATCTACATAGCTGTCTAACGGCCTAATGCCTTCCGGCGATAATATGTACCCCAACATCTTTAATCTTTGGAAAAATTCATTATTACTACTAAGGTTATTTATATTTAGCCCTATTTTAAGAACTCCTAAAGCAATTGCTGTAGTTTTTCCTAATATACCATGCTTTACTACAAAAAAAGTTGCAGTTTGCCGCTTAAGGCCTGCTTGAATTGTTGCTTCAAAAGATCCTAAATTTTCTAACGGTTGCTTTGAACCATAAGCATAAAGAATTTTATTTGATTTTTTTTTGTTGATTTGAGACTGAAACGTTAGATTTCTTTAAGAGTTCCCAAGTATTACGGCTATAATGTTGGACTTACTACCCGAGTCTATAACATATTAATAGCAACACCAACAACCTTACATTCTATGGAGTCATCATCATCAAAATGGAATACATACTCCGTATCTTCGGACTCCACACAATCTACCTTTTCTGAGGGGGGCTGATGCCTGGACTTAAATCTCTTGTTTGAGGGTCTTGACTCACTTGGATGCGCAAACTTCTTCTTTGAACGGCAGAATTTTGCAAAGTGTCCGCGAAAACTGCATTTATTGCAAATGGAGCCTTTTGCAGGACAATAATGCTGTTGGTCAGGGGGTTCTGGTAGCCCACATCTTGTACAATATCTAGAAGGCGTATATCTCCTAGTTTTTCTACCAAAAGCCACAAAGTTTTTGTCTTTATGTACAGACACTACATTAATTCCGGTTTCTGAACTCGCCATTGGTAGTTCTTTCAATAGTTTCCAATGAGGTTGCCTCAGCTATAATGTCATTGAGTGTTATTGCGTCGCCTGCAGCTAATATTTTCTTCCTGACATCAACTGATAAACATTTCTCGGTAATTTAGTCTATCAGTTGTTCTTCTGTGTTTGCAAATTGGCACGTTTCAGCTTGATGTCGTAATCTCACTACGAATTTTCCGAATTTTTCTCCGGATTCTTGTTTCAGCAGTCGAAACAAATGCCTCTCGCAGATCTTGCTTTGTTTGGGTGCAAAATACTCATCCGGTTTACTAATGGCAATACTGAAAACATCAGTTTGTTGTCCATCAGATACATTTGCATCTGCTCCTGGCAAAGTATAGAATATTTATGGTAGAGCAAAGCCTCCAAAATGTAAAAGCATTGCTCTTTGCTTTCTAGGTTCTTCTATGCTCGCCGTTTCCAAATAAGTATCTAGAGCTCTTTTCCATTTCTGCCATCGTAAACATACTGAACTAACTTCTCCGTCACAATCAAAATTCTCCAAAGATAGAATATTATTTATTGACATTTTCCGAAAATTGAGGAACGTGTTAAAATGATAATTTGTATAAACCCTGTTCTTGTTATGCGGATATACAATTAATATTAAATATTCTTGAGTTTATTTTATTCAATCCTACCGGTCGGTGTACGGTGTAAGTAAGTAAGACAAGACATTTCCTCCCTTTATTTTTCCTTAAATTATTTTATATCCGGTTGAGACTGATTTTCCCTTTTTTTAGAAACTCTCCAAGGATGTAAATAACACTCAATTAACTTGAAAATATTGATTTTATTTCTTAAGAGACAATCACTTTAACAAGCGCTTAAGAGCATTGGCGTTAAGAGCGTAGGTACTCACGTATTGAAACAAGATTTTGATATTGTATGTATGAAAATGCGTCTAAATACTAGTGACTTGGTAACGTAGCATTTAAAGTAATTCTTTAAAACAACTAAAGTAGCTATAATATGTTAAAATGTCCATACCTACGCGTAAATATCTAATTTGATATTGTATAACACACAAAAGAATGTGATATCGAAATATATCGTTATGAAAATGTTCAAATAACAAAATAAGTCATAAAATGAAGCATTCAAGTTTATGTAATTCGATACAGAAAAAGAAGTCATAGGTCAGAATTTACATTCCTATGTAATAATTCGATACCTTTTCGAAGATCGGGGTAGAGATTAGTCAGTCAAAATTTACTGTTTGCTCCTCGGTTTGCTCCTTGCAAATTTGTTACATAAAATATTGGATCAAGAACCGAACGTGTTTGAATTGTAATTTTAACCATATCATATTTTAATTATGGTTCTCCGAGATCGACGATGACATAATTTTATTCTGCTATTAATATATAGCAACGTATGTTGTTTTGCGTTATCACCGGTCTTTTCCGTTCGCATTTTAGGTTTTGCGTACTGCCTTTTTGGGAACTTAGTAAGCATATATTTAAGCTTACAGTTATACCTAACCCTTAGGTTTATTTGTGACCCTTCCCTTTGGAATTTAGGTCTTTGTATACTGCCCTTTTAGGGATATATGTATATACCTTTTTCTGGAATTTAGGCTTTTTGTATTTATAACCCTTCCCTTTGGAATTTAGGTCGTTACAATTTGCCCTTCCATTAACATTGTTTTAGTGACCCTTCCGTTTGGAATTTAGGTCTTTGTATACTTCCCTTTTAGGGATATATAGGTAACTTCTTCCGGAATTTAGGCTTTATGTATTTATAACCCTTCCGTTTGGAATTTAGGTAGTTACAATTTGCCCTTCCGTTAACATTGTTTTAGTGACCCTTCCGTTTGGAATTTAGGTCTTTAAGGAATCAGCTTTCATTGTCTTGCTAATTACTTGTTTAATTTTAACTGTTTATCCTCGTCGTCACTTTGTGGTATACTGCTATACAACACTCTCAGTTTAAAGGGAAATAGCAATGAAATATTCTCTATTGTATATTAATCTACTCTCGACTCTGCCAATACCCGAGCACGACTACCGTATATCTCGGCATTCCTTGCCTAGGTATTACATCACCTCAAGTCAGACTTCTTTATTGATAATCAGTACATCACAAGTATATTGAATTTACTTTCAGTATTTTTAAGGTATGTACTTGCTACTTATACTTGAATTATTTGTTTTAAGTAAAATACTTATTTCAAGTACTTTCGTAAAATACTTATACTTAATATTGTAAGTATATTTGAAATTTAAATCACTTAATACTTGTTACTTGAAGTACATTTGCTAAATACTTATCACAGCTCTGATTACTAAAGGTGAGAACGCATTAGGCGGTCGCGGTCCCGTCGCATCGCGAACCGTTCTGGGCTGGTCTCTCGAGATCCTTTGGAAAAGATAGGAGGAGAACGCGATGCGAGCGAGAACGTCTAGTGCGAATGCATACATTATAAAACATGGGAAAGAACTTCACCGCGGGCGGTCGAGACTAGCACAGACCGCGATGCGACGGGACCGCGACCGCCGAGGGGTGATTCACTTCTCGCAATACTGTCACAAATTCACTCGCAATCGCCGAAATCACTATCGCAATCATTCGCAGTCGCTTCGCAATCGACGCAATCGCTTCGCAATCATCGCAATCGCTTCTCAATCCCCCGAAATCGATTCGCAATCCACGCAATCCTTCGCAATCCTATCGCAATCCATTCGCAATCGCTCATAATCCACAAAAATGTTCGTTAAAATAGATGATATAAAGTACCAAAGGAGCGGCTACGTGCTAACTGGGTATAGTATTTGTCATAAACAAGTATAAAAAACCGTTAGGTATTTTTCTCGGTATTTTTAGGGTACGCGTTCGTTGACAACAATTGAATTCATTGTCGTCAATAATACAGGGTGTTATTTAAGTACATAGCCAAACCTCAGGAGATAATTCCTTGAGTGATTTTAAGATAAACATATAAACATATTTCCGCACTGTTTCCAAGATACAGGATGTCAAACTTAAAAAAAAAATAGTTTTTTTTTGTAAAAATCTTAATAAGATTCTTTTGGTCGATTTTGTTAAAATTCGGCAGTAGTATTTACATTACAAGGAGCTAATTTAGTAGTATTAAGTAGTGGTGTTTATTTTTTTCCCTAAAGAGTAAGAAAGATACGAAAATAATTCAAGGGACAAAAAAGTTGTATTTTTAGTTCCTTAATCCGAAATAAATACCAAAATTAGAAAGAAGTCAACGGCGTACACTACCGTTTTTTTTTTGAACTTGAACACTCTGTATTTTGGAAACAATGCATTTCCGAACCTATGTTTATATACACTTTTCGTCCTAAAATCACTCAAAGAGTGAACTTTGGCCGCGTACTTAAATAACACCCTGTATAATACCAGTTCGTATACAGAGTATCCCTTATACACTGCTAGCTATCTGACATGAACTATACTGAACTGGCATTGGAGTGGGAAATCTATACAGGGTGAAACAAATTTGCTTCTCACCATTAGGATCTCGGAAACCATAAGAGATACGAAGTCTGTTATATGGGGGGCAAAGTTGCGCAATTTAGGGGTCATCGATATGTCGTTGAGAAATTTAGAAAATTTCGACTACTTCCGGAGATATTCGTAGTAAACCGAAAAGCAGCTATTTAATTTTTATTTTTCCTGACTTTATTTGAAGATATAATATAACACGAATTTAACATTATTATTTGTTTATAAGATGGCATTATCAAATTTTAATCTGACGTTTCGTGTCCGGGCCCCCATCATCAACTTCATTTCTTTAAATACGGACCTGGATTTTCTATTTAATTTTTTAGAAGCTTTTGTTCTCCCAAAACCAACGATGTCTCACACTTACTAATAAATCAACAAATCTAGATTTTTTCCATAAGAAATAATGTGTCAGACAGAGAGGGGGCAATCTCGAGGGCAATCTCTTCTGACTCGATTTCACTTATGAGAATATTTGTTACCGCTATTGGACAAGTGTGATACATCGTTGGTTTTGGGAAACCAAAGGCTTCTAAAAATGAAATAAAAAACACAGGTCCGTATTTAAAAAAAAGTTGATGGTGGGGGCCCGGACACGAAACGCAAGATTTCAAATATGATACTACCGTCTTGTAAAGGAAAAAAAATGGCAACAATAATGTTAAATTCATTTTATATTATCTCTTTAAATAAAGTCAGAACAAAATTAAAATAAAATAGCTGATGTTCGGCTTATTACGAATATCTTTGGAGGTAGTCGGAATTTTGTAAAATTCTCAACGGCATATCAATGACTTTTAATTTGCGCAATTTTGTCCCGATTTAACATAGGTACTTCGTATCTCTTATGGTTTTCGAGATCCTAATGGTGAGAAAATAGTTTGTTTCACTCTGTATTGCAGAAAAAATAAATTTGACGTTTCATTTAAAATTTGACATTTGGCTATGATGGTAGAGAAAAATCTGAATGAGTGGCAACACTGCCGATTTCATTTTGAAATCAGAAACTTCCGGGGGAGATCTTAATTTTGTCGCAAAAGAATTTGTGGTTTCCAAATAAAACAGGGGTTTCCAAACTTATGCCACACTCTGTATATGTTCCACTGCTACATAAATAAATCTGACGAATATTTAGTAAGACATTAATTTGTTAATGCCACTCGACTTTCAACTGATCCACCCCTGTATGAGAAATTCCAGCACCATCAGTTTTAAATTTTTAATTAAGTAAACGATATTGTTGCGAGAAAAACCTACATATCGATTTTTATAAAGATATCTGAAATACATAATTTAAACTCGGTTTTAAAGATCATAGATAAAAATTATAATATGGCCTCCAAAATATTTTTTATATGTACCGAACCGAGGTATGAACACAGAAGTGCAAATGCGTAAAAATAGTTTTTATTTAATATCCTTAATATCTTAACTATGAATATGAATCCGAGTATGAATCTCGGTATGAATCAAGAGATAGAGAGGCAAACGGTAAACGAGGAAGACAGACAAGATATTAACAATGAAAATAATGCATTTGAGGATTTATAAGGTATTACTGAGTTAAATATTAAGGAGCAAAAAGAAACAAAAGGAAGATCGTTCTTTTCTAGGTGTTAAAGCCAACAAAGAAGTGCTAGTAATGAAATCCACTCGTTTATTGGATCTTTTCTAACAAGTTAGGGAGACTTTCAAGCGAATGGGGACGTTCCTTCAAAAACAAAAATAAGAAGTAAAAGGAAGATAAAATATCAACAAAGGCTCTATTGATATACGTTTGGAAAATTATTATGCAGTATGTTATTTACGAACATGGTACATTGGGGGAGTTGTAGAGGATGGATTGATAAGAGCTCCAACAAAATTAAATTCCTTAAAGTCGTCCTTCGACACCTATTTGGCCAAAAGAGAAAAATGAAAACATTCAAATAGTGGAAAATAAGTTCACATTTTATGAGCCAATACCACTACTGCAAAATGAGCATTTTTATCTAAAACGGCATCAAAAATTAGAAATCGAACAGAAATTTAATGCACAAGTTCCTATTTCTGATTTTGGCTGTTTTTCTGACGTGCTATTTTTGAACTAGACCATTTTAAAGTTAATTTATTGAGGTCAATTTTGCGTATTGGGGTCATACTTACCTATGTTTTAAAGTTTTTTTTTTGTATTTTTTGATATTAATTTTTTTAATATTTGTATCTATTTTGCATTAAAGCACAGTCTAATCCAAATAAGCTATGTTTTTTCTGTTTATATTATAATAAATTTGAAACAAACAACTGAGCATCAAAAAGCAGTGAAATAGGACACCCTGTATACCGGGTGACCGCGAGATTACTAACCAGGCGTTTTATTTAATTATACAAAAAGATATCAATACGAAATATGGTTATTTTAAATGAAACACCGGACAGATTTTTGCGGTATATTAACCATTAAACTACTAAAACTTTCACTTTCAGTTTACCTGTAGGTAATCCGGAAATGTTTAAATTTGACACTTAACCAGCATCCACTTAAATAATTTCAGTAGCACGTCCTGTATCCGAAACTATCATAGATAGGTATAGGGAGGGTTACATGACTTAGACTTTGATGAATAGGTAAAATCGTAAATAGCAAAAATATACAGGTTGTTCCATTTAAAATACCTAACATAGTTTCCATTACGTCGGATATGATCAGAAGTGAATAATTACTGTTTTTACGCCTACTTTTTTTCCTTATAGCCGTACGTGTAAGCTCCCTAAATCTCAAAATATATATTTCTAATGACGCTAAAATCGCCTGATCAGTGGTCAGTATAATCTCGAGGTCACCCGGTATACCTATATAGTTTTTTAACCAAAACATTCAAGAGATTTCCAAAAGGCCACAAATAAGCTATTTCATTTTGATGTTACCTAAAATTATCCTGTTCTCAAAGTTGTCATAAACATGAATCCATTTCCAGAACCATGTCTCTGTGCTCATTGGTTTGATTCATAATAATTAACAAAATATAATAGATAAACTACCCTAGAACTTTTGTATTTCTTTTTTAATCTTTAGGATAGCTTTTAATTGGGGCTCAAAATTTGAACGTGGTTGATAATGTAAAATATTTTATCTCTATTAATGATTTTTGTTTAATCAAAGTCCATGTTTTAACAATTCTAATTTCTATATTTTCATACTGAAGAATATTTCTAGTTGCCATAATAAACCTACCGATAGTTCCCTAAACCCTAGCGTAAAACTAAGTATACGTTTTGCAATTTGCAAGACACTTTAAAAGAACATGAAAACGCTTTCGCAATCTTTAGAAATCCCTCGCAATCCTTGTAAATCTTTCGCAATCCTTTGGAAGTCTTTCGCAATTCTTGGGAGTTCTTCGCAATCCTTGGAATTCTCTCGCAATCTGTCGCAATCCGTCGCAATCTTTCGAAATCCCTCGCAATCTTTCGAAATCCCTCGCAATCTTTTGAAATCCCTCGCAATCCCTTACTTTTCGCAATCTTGTCACAAATTTTACTCTAGTGACTACCCCCTCGGCGACCGCCTAATGCGTTCTCTCCTTTAATATGCAAATTTTAAAGTAGGTACCCAAATATTTGCTTTTTGTGGTTTTAAGTGCTTTCTCTGAAACGCCTTTAAAGTATTCAGCAACCTCTATGGGTGTCTGCACCCCAGTGATACTATGTTGACTCAGTGATTCTAAAATAAATGGGGTGTAGGCTAGGTAGGTATTAAAAAATTTTAATTGAACCCGAGTCCTACTCGAGTAAGAACCTTTTACCAAGTACTCATGTAACGTTGTAACAGAGTGAAATGAAACTAGGTTGAGTACTAAGTACCTATAGGCGAATGTTTCTACTCCTAACCACAGTATGGCTTGAGAATAGTTTGATGTGGTTAACTTTACAAAAATTGTTGGCGAAAATGGAAAGCAGATTCCTACTTAAGTACTCTAAAATAAAGTCGCAAAATATTCGTTAAAAATTTAATAGTTAGAGGGTAGTGGTTTGAAGGAAAGAGTAAAAAAGTTTGGGTTATGTATGTGAAAAGAATAGATTAACTACAAAATACAATATTAAATAAACTTTACTTACCGAAAATAACCAACACCAGCAGCATGTTTTATGCCGTAATTACAATTACAAAACAAAACGCTACATTTAGACATTATACCTAAACTATCAAAACTATCTTCACTATAAAACTTTCCAAACGAAACCGAAACACAAACGACTTTTTTTTAGTGTATTATCTATGACAAACGACTACGAATATACAAAAATGGCAATTACAGCAAATGCAAACAGCAATTGCGAAACGACAAACTATCCTAACTAAAACTTTCCAATTTCCAAACGAAACCGAAACACAAACGAATACGGATTACGGATATACAAAAATGGCAATAATTATAGCAAACGCAAACGTCGCAAACAGCAATTACTGGCCTGTCCCACTGAACTAGTGCAAGCTAGAGAAGCGTCTAGGTACAGACCCCGGCCGTTTTATTTAAAGCTTCAAACCCCGTGTTATGCAACCAGCATCACCTTTTTGATTAAATGCATATTTCACTACGGTCGAGCATAGTTTCTGCAAGGCCTCGGTGGTGTAGAGGGTAGCGTGCTTGTGTTTCATCCCGACGCTGCGGGTTCGATTCCAGTCGGTCGCGACAGATTTTTTTTTATTAATTTACCTTTTTATCTTAATTTAGGGTTAGTTTGGGTTAGCCTTGGGTTAGTTTTGGTTAGTTCTTGTTGATTGAGCCCCCGTAGCGAGCGAAGCGAGCGGAGGGTCATGCAACGTCATAATAATATTTTGGGTTAGTTTGGGTTACCCTTGGGTTAGTTTTGGTTAGTTCTTGTTGATTGAGCCCCCGTAACGAGCGAAGCGAGCGAAGGGTCATGCAAAACTACCATACATAATACCCCGGGATAGGGTTTGAAGCTTTAAATAAAACGGCCGGGGTCTGTACCTAGACTCTTGTCAAGCTAGACGTTCCACATTTCTTAAACGTCTCGTCATCAATAACTGATTCAAAATATAAAAGTGCGGCACGAAAACACACGATTATATTGGTGCTTGTGTATTAAAAAAGGACGCACATACACCCAGTGCCGAAGTTTCATTCTGATCGAGTACGCGTCATCGGTTATTATTCTTTCTTCGTCATTTACTTAATTTCATATAAAGAGCCAAAGCCAAGACGTCACGTCTGGAACTTATTTCAACGGATTCTTGCTATTGCGCAGGCTTATACGCTGCTTATTTTGTCAGAGACTACTGTGATTTTTGTTAACTTTATGGGAGGAAATAAATAAATCTAACTTGACGTCAACCCCCCGGCAATCATTAGTGAAGTGAGCCGTACTAAAATTTATTGGGACGTTATACACTAAAATTGTTACTCTCCCCTATTATTTTATTTAAACTTTCATCACAAAATATATGATTTATAAAATACTGTTTATTTCGAGTATAGAATAACCATTTTTTTGATCCAAAAAGCTGCATAAAGAGAGCCGGATATTTATTTAAACATTACACCTGAAAGAAATAGTTAAAAATGTCTTTTGAAGTGAAATTAAGAATGGCGAATGTAGATTACTTGTAGTAAGTACAGCATTCTTGAATGCTGAATATAACTATAATAGAATATAAGCTCCAAGCTAATCTTTAAATATCAACAAGATCTATACACAACAAAAGTTTTTTTATATGAGATTTTATTTTGCACAAGTAGTTACGGTTTTAGACTAACTTGTGAAGATCTGCAATAATAATTTTGAAAATTTTGATTTATCT
>MU185253.1:108052-149663 GCA_016904865.1 Pissodes strobi | reverse complement strand
GAGAGAGAGAGAGAGAGTAAAGTGTAGTGTCAGTGAAGGAGAGAGTGTTACCTACATTAATACCTGTATAGTAGCAGCGAAGGCGGACAAGATAGGCTGCGACGATGGCGGTCTGAAGGCGACTACATTGGCGGTCCTCAGAGGTCTAGTCTAGGCGGCTGGCTGGCTGGCGACTTCTTCTTCGAAAACCCGGGTAAGTTCTGCCCATGATACAAAGAATAACAGGTATGATATTGCGCACGCCACTATCAGCTGACTCGCTCCTGTCGACGTCACAATGAGAGTTGCCCCCATTAAAATCCACCGGTTTACAAGGGGACTTTCATGATGTTTTAAGCTTTGTTTATTTTGCGGTGTATTTTGTGGTGTTTTGTCAGCATTTTATGAGATTTGTGGCATTTAAGTTGAATTTGGAGACTCTTAAGTGTAAAAAACTTAAAACAAATCAGGTTATTAAAACTATTTTGAACTATTAGTTAGTGTGACTTTAGTAATAGTGACTTTGTGTGGACAATAGTAACATTATTTTGTTGTTTTAAAAGCTATATGAGGTATAATAAATGATTAATTAATGAGCAAGTGATTAAGACAACATTAATTTGTGATTTTTAGCATTTTTAAGGTTAGTTATAAACTACTCATATTAAAAATGCGTTGTGCTGAAGCTGGTTGTCTGAGTGACAATCAGACAAAACGTGCTGACAAATCTGTAAAATGTCATGCTTCTCCCAAAGACAATATTGTTGAAAAACTGTGGGTTACTGCTTGTTGCCGTAAAGACCATTTTAATACTAAAACCTCGAGATTTGTCCAAAATATTTCAAGTCAGAAGACCATGAAATAAATTTGCAACATAAATTGTTGCAATACGAATCCAAAAAAGGACCCAATCTAAAGCGCAATGCAGTACCTTCTCTTCATCTGCCAAAATCAAAAGATTTATTTGTAAACCAGGTAAAAAGACAGAAGAGGCTTTCAAAGAGAGAATCGAAGAAGTTTGTGGAAGATATCATTGCTCAGTGCTAGTGGATTTTGTGGATTACATATCTAGAGAATTGGATAATAAACAATTATTTGTAACTATTTTTGTAGATTTGAGAAAGACTTCAGTACTGATATTTTACCCAGTTATTGTGGTGTGCCGCAGGGCTCGGTTCTGGGGCCATTATTCTTTTCCCTACATGTATTTAATTTAAGATGTGCAGGACTTTCGGTGCGGTACCAGTGGCGTGCAGTGCCATTTAGGAGAGGGTAGGCAACATAATAGAAAATGATACAGAAGGAGTAAGCCCGCTGCAGGCGCCGCCGTAGGTAGATTTTTTTTCAGGTGCCACGCCCAAAAACGTCCATTTTGAGGCTCCAAAAAATGTAGGCATAAAGCCTTTTCAATTCGAGTTTCGCTCAAACTATGCAAAGAAAACACATTCTAAATGTTTAGTGGAATGGCCTTATTTTTCTGAGACATTTGACACATTTTTTACATCAATATACCCACGTTTACTCTACAATTTCCTTCTTTGCCAAAGAGTAAGCATAGCCAACAATACATTTTAATTTTATGACGACACCCGCACAGCCACTAATAATTATCATGGATTTTTTTATTAAAATATCGAGGTTTTCTTTCTAACCAACAAAACTAACCCACAAAGAAAACAACAACCTCTTGTATAGGTACTAAACTAACAAAACTTTCAAAACTATAACTAAGAGCGCAGAGCGTCAAATCCCTATCTCACACAAGAATAGAGCACATGGAAAAGAGAACCTGAGATTATTCATATTTATAGCTGGCCAATGCTGGTGTTGTATTATCGGGTTTCAGTTTCTTGCAAAAAAAATGCATGGCGTTATTAATACCCAGATATCGAAATATTAATAAATTTAGGGATGCCCCATGTACTGTAATTTTAAATATTATTAAATAATAAAGCTTTCTTAACCAAACACTGTAATGATGTAACCGGTAATCGCTTTCAAACCAATTACTAAAGCGCAAAAAAACAATAACAATATGATCCTTAGTAAAAAAGAATGTCTATCAAATCAAAATATTAATTAAAGAGAGCACATTTTGGCAACAGCACTTATCGTTGCGTCTTGCGTCGCTTCCGTAGGTCGGCCCGGACGCGTATAGCCAGTTCCTACCATTGTACAACGCACTCATTCCAAAAGACGCGCTGTATCGTGGTATATATTGGCCAAGAGAATCGCGCGTAAACGAAGGACAAATCCTACCACAATGCAACGCTCTGCGCTGTGTCGTGGTATACGTTGGTCGAGAAAATAACGCGAAAGTAAAAGAACCCAATTTTATCACTAGTTTTTTGATATAACACCATTTAACCAAGTAACCTGAACCTTTTAAAAAAGTTTAACCGTAACAGTGATAAGTAAAACCTATGATTCAATTTTCAACGTTTTTTTTACATAAAAAACTAAAATAATCCTATTATATTATTACAGATTAATTTTGTGCACACACATAACGTTCAAGTAGCTGAAGCTTTTAGCTACTTAACGATGGATAAAAGTACGGAAGAAATATTTTTAAAATATTTTGAAGATAGAATGACCGCTAGTGCAGCCAGAATATTTCATGAAATTAGCCTTATAGAATCCATAGAAGATACAAAGCAACTACCGATTTTACTTGCAGATTCGCAAAAAAAATCCACGGGAGAGGCAAATTAAATATTTATATGATAAATGGAGGCCAGTTTAAAAAAATATAAATGAAATAGATATTAATAATAATTACTGCTAGATAAATTTTACCAATGTTTTTCATTTTCAGGCATTTACATTATGGCGATCGCGATGAAAAAAGTGTAGTATCGGTCCTGAAGGAAAAGCAATATGATTTTTTTGCAAAATGGTGTTACTATTCTTTTTCGTGAAATTCCTTAATTATAACAGTTATCACACCCATAATGAAAAGGGCTAATGAATGTCGTTTCACTCAGGAAGTGGTTTTTGTGGATTCAAGTAGATCATGTAATCAAACCAATACATGCGTCACATTTTTTTTTGCGGCAAATAAAATTGGCGCGATTCCTTTAGCTATCGTGTTGCATACAGCCCAGAGTGAAAGCAACTATACATTAGCATTTTCGGACGTAAAAGAATCATTAGGAACAAACAGTTTTGGAGGGCAGGGTTTTCCTGGATTTTTTTAACTGATTATAGCACTGCTAAAGGAATGCTCTTAAAGCGGTTTTTCCACAATCACACTTACTTCTATGCACATTCCATGTTTGTCAAGCATATTGGCGGTGGTTGTGGGACTCCCATAACTCCGTAGAAAAAACAGACAGAAAAAAAATTATGTTAGCGTTTAGACTAGTGATTTTTACGAATACTGATGAGGAATGTACGGAATATTTTCAAAATTTAATTCAAGCATATTGCCATGATAATAATTATCAAAATTTAAAAATTTATGATGCATATTGGAGCCGGTCGTCGTCAAGAGTGGTGCCTGCATTACCGCATTAACTTAATTACTCGAGGGAATAACACGAATAATTATGTGGAGTCATCAATCCGCATATTTAAAGAAATTATCCTGAAACGCCGATCTTTTAATTCTTGTGCTTTAATTGACTTTATAGTTAAGGTTTTCGAAAATTATCACAAATGGCGCCTTTTAGAATACGCTAATTCGCGACAGACTTCAAACAAACTTGCATATTTAAAATTTTCTAAAAAACATTGAAGGTATACGTGTAACTGAAATTGACAGAAATGTTTACTTCGTGACATCATAATCGAACAATCAACTACTGACTACTGTATACAGTATACACTGATATTGCAATGTGTGATTGTCAATTTGGTCAAGGTGGTCGTTTCTGCGAGCACTTATGTCCAGTTCAGGAAAAATGCGTCATTAGGATACACACGGCACCATTATTAACAAAAGATGATAAACAAGATTTAGCTAAACATGCTTTAGGAGAAAACATTCCTACATAATGTTTTTAAAACATGGATGATATTCACAATGATTTTAAAAATATGTTACCTGAACCTAGAATGATTGAAAAATTGGATGAAATAGACAATTAAATTGATACACAAAATGAGTCTACTGAATATGGTGATTTAAAAGAAAATACATCACGAAGCTGTCCAAAACCTTTCCCAAAATTTTTCAAGAATAACTGAAGTGGTTTTCCTCCTCAACGGACCGCCTAATATGACCAATACCATTCAAAAAATAAATAATGTATTAGCTAAAATTATAACTCCAGACTAAGTAGAATGCGTTTTAGCGAAAATTAGAACTAACCACAATTAATTATCGAAAAATAGGAGTCCAGCCCATTTCCGTATCGCGGCGCAAAGTTAGGCCAGGTTTGCATTCAGGCGCTAAACGGATTCAGGCTGTTCGTCCCACAAACAATGAATTACGAAGACCAAAAAAAAAAAAAGAAAAACAAATCGTACCGCTAACATTTTTAAGGCTCAACCTAAAGCAAAGTCACATGGCTCACAGCACTAGTTCTTATTGTATTTTGTTAAAATGCCATTTTTTACTTATTTTTAAAATTATTTACCAGTAGGTATATACATTATAATAACTACACAAGCATAGCATAGGTATCATTATTGTTGTTATTTTTCTTATTAATAAATAAATTTTATGAGTCGTCATTAACTCCCTCAACATACCTAAAATTATTAATCTCTTAATTTATAGCGCCCTCGGAGGGTAGCGCTTTGGAGGGAAGCTCTGAATCATAGTAGAATTTGTCTTTCACTTACGCGCTATTTTCTCGGCCAATGTATACCACTACACAGCACTGCGCGTTGCATCGTAATAGGATTTGTCCTTCGTTTACACGCGATTCTCTTGGCCAATGTATACCACGATACAGCGCGACTTTTGGGATGAGTGCGTTGTACAGTGGTAGGAAATGGCTATACGCGGCCCGGACCATCTTCGCATGTTTTGTCTCTTTTCTTTATATGTAACGTTTTATTTGGCTGTCTTTTTTTCAAGCACTGCTTTTCGCTTCCATAGTAAATCCAGTATTGACGGTATAAATGCATGCCTTCGGTTTGTTATGGAATGCTTTTTAGCGGTTGCCGTCGGAGAATATTATTCCGTTTAATATAGGTAGCGTAATATGAGTGGTAGACTGGGATGTTTTTCCATAATTAATTAAATGGGAAAATATAAAAAATGTCAAAACATCAGGGTAGGCAATGCATTTGTGCTTTCATTGTGTGCACGCCACTGTGCGGTACTTTACTTTTACTGATGATACAGCTTTGGTATGCACAGGTGGGAAAGTTAATGCATTAAATAGGCTTGTAAATAACGACCTAAAGTTGCATCTGAACTGGTTTTACGATAAATTAAAAATCAATACTGACAAAACAAATTTCTAATATTAACATTGTTGTTGTGATATACGTAAATATAACACTAAGTAGGTCCCAAAATAACATTTACAAAATAATGACTAATACAAATATAAGCCTAAATAACCCGTATGTGCAAGCATGTAAATCATACAATGGAGTACTGGAAAATATTAGAAATATTATTAATTATTTTCTTTATAAATTGATAAATGGTTACATTGATAGTAAGGAGTTTTTAAAATGAATTCTTTTTAGAGTTGCTCAGGCAAATACGAGATGTACAGATTTGATATTTATGTATGCACCTAGAACTAATGTTTATAAAATTTCTCCATTGATAAGGCTGTGTAATAATTTTAATAAGTATTGTAGTAATTGTAGTATTGTATTTCAGTGAAGTTTATGTATTTATTGTATTGTAATATTGAGTTGTATTAAATAAATTATAAAAAAAAATTGTCTAAAAAGCCTCGTTTTATTTTTTTGTCATATTTAAATAAATACAATTCCGATATGAGAAGATAAATAAGTAGATATTTCCATCTGTAAAACAAAACTAATCACTACACCTTCCCTTATAATATCAACTATATATCTATTATAATACCTAATATTTCTTTATGTTCCCTGCTATAATTATCTATAATAAAGTGTATATAATAGCAACTCTGCTGAAATATCAATTAACAAGATTTTAAATTATTCTATAAATTTCTTTTGATAAAATCTTTATTGCTAAAGATTTGTTTCTTATTTATAAAATTTCTAAGCATGACATCTCTTATATGTGCATTCCATATATTGAACTGTAGTGTATCAAGAAACACTCGGTATTTCACAAATTAGATCTTTAAAACATCCCGACTAGCCCGAGGTCTAGACGAAGGTTATTTACATTACGCAGTTTACGTAGTGTTATTGTTTGGCTTGAATGAAACCTTGTTTAGTCAACCTCGTCAGTGCAATGTTTTGATACACGACCGAGCCGTGAACCTATACCAATATAGGATATATAGAGAGAGAATACAAGACTGAGTAACATTGTTACGTGTAAGTAGATTACAAGAATATACATCATGTAGCTTTACCATCTGATGTATTAGAGTAAAAGTTAATACAGAACTCTACAGTTACCTGGAGTATTTATTCGATAGTATAAAAGGAGTTCTACATGGCGACCCTGCCATTCGCAACGCGTGTCATAAGTTTTTAGTGTGCCGCAGTGAATCCGATGTAACATGGGCAAATTCAACTCTAAGCAGGCGGAGGTCACCGATACTGGTGTGGTGAACTCCAACTTCATAGTAGAGCAGGATGAAATCAGGATGCCAATGGACATGAGAATAGCGATGTACGCTTTGGTGGCAGCAGCTATAGCAGTCTTATTCTTAAACCTAAGAGCAGCTTACCGGAAGGGGGTGAGGCGACAGTTATCTCGAAGTATGGCCATCACGACGCAGGCAGCCCAAGTTTAGCAGCTCAAAAGGACAGCAGTTGCGGATGAGTAAGACATTTTTTTTTGAAAAATCTAAGTGATTGCGTGACTATTGAACAGTGAACTATTTTGTTTTACGATTTTACATTTTTATTCAGCGTATTATTTTTTTTACTATTATTAGCAGAGGAGATCCATTTTTTTTAGCAGTGTTTTACCATATCCTTACTATAATCTATATTATTCTTATCAATATCACTATTATCATATCCGATAACGATTATTATTACGATTTATTTTACACATATGATAGTTATACCATTACACTATGACTATTTATTGGGGGATCCATACGACTCTAACGTTTCATATAGATTTGATTGATTTTATTTTTGCTCCATTTTTGCACAGTATTTTACCTATTTAACCATTTTACCTCATAAGTGATAGTATCCCCGCAATACTAGTAATTTTATTTTATGAACGATATAAAGTGGGAAGAGACTTTGTCCGGGATACAGGACATAAAAATTGCTATTATCAATGAATCAAAGAGAATTCTTAAAAAACAGACTCCGAAAGCGGAAAGCATTAAAACAGAAATTCGTGATAACTTACTAAACTTGTACAATAAATTTATCAAAGTTGTTCGTTCAGTTTACAAAACTCTAAGCGATGAGCAAGTACTTATAGTTAAAAAACGTTTCACTTCAATAAGGGACAAAGTAATAAGAGCGTATCAAGTGTTGAAGGCCCTATATAAGATTCCTACCTCGTGTATTGAATATATTGACCCTGAAGTATTGGAAGAGGACATAGAAGAAGCAGAATCAGAAGAGGATACGCAAACAGATTGCAAAATGGCTATGACAAACGCTGAATTTTTCAATTTAGCAAGCAAAATTTTCCCAGCAGAGTTCGATGGCTCACCCGACAAATTACAGACCGTCATTGACGCCCTTACACTCCTACAAGTAAATGCCGAAAACCACGAAGCCAATGCAGTAGCTTACATAAAGACAATAGTAATTGGGAAAGCCAGATACCTAGTAGAAGCAAGTGACACCTTAACTCCAATAATAGACAAACTTAAAGCAGGAATTAGGGTAGAAAGCTCACAGATGAACAGTGCAAAACTGTTTGGCCTCAAACAGAGCAACAAAGATAAATCTAGGTTTGCCACAGAGATCGAAGACCTGGCACAAATGCTAAAGAGAGCATACATCCACGAAGGAGCCCCGGTAGCAGTAGCCGTAACCTATGCTACAAACGCAACAGTTAAGGCCCTAATAACAAATTCAACCTCTGAAAAAGCTAAATTGGTTATGGAAGCCGGAACATTCAGCAACTGCCAAGAGGCATTATCTAAGTTCTTAAATATAAACGACGAGACTCCAACAAACTCAATGCTATACACAAAACCACTTTACCCAATCAGAAACGCCAGGCCATTTAGAAGAGGTAATAGAGGTAATTATAAAGGTAATTATCGTAAGTAATTGCACAAGTGCATCAAAATTACCGATAATTTTGCATGACAGCGTGAGTTCATGACTGCATGAGTTCATTTTCATATATTGGAGAAAGAGCCCGACACCGAAGGTGGAGGGCTCTTTTTCCAAAATATGAAAATGACCGAATGCAGTTTTTCTAAGACAACACGCTCGAATGCAAAATTATCTGGTTATTTTGATGCACGAGTGTAATTCGGGGGAATATTTCCCGAATAAGGACATGGTTTTAAAAAATACGTTTTTATTCTTTTTTTAATACAAAGACGTACATGTAACTGCAAACAAAGTAAAGAGACACAAAAATACGATTTTTTTAATCCGAAACGAGGCATTTTTAATACTTAATATATATTCACTTGACTTTGACGGTATTTATAAATGCTGTCATCGTAATTTTACAATGGAATTACCATAGATACGTACGATGCAATTATCGCTGTGCTCTTTCGGTTTCCACAGTGCAATTATCGGAAGTAATTGCACAAGTGCACCAAAATTACCGATAATTTTGCATGACAGCGTGTTGTCTAAAAACTGCATGAGTTCATTTTCTCTTTTGCAAAATATGAAAATGACCGAATGCAGTTTTTCTAAGACAACACGCTCGAATGCAAAATTTTCTGGTTATTTTGATGCACGAGTGTAATTCGGGGGAATATTTCCCGAATTAGGACATGGTTTTAAAAAAATACATTTTTATTCTTTTTTTAATACAAAAACGTACATGTAACTGTAAACAAAGTACAGAGATGCAAAAAAAACGATTTTTTTTAAATCCGAAACGAGACATTTTTAATAATACCTATATATTCACTAGACTTTGACGTTATTTATAAATTGTCGCTGTCAAATTTTCAATGGAATTACCATAGATACGTACGATGCAATTATCGCTGTGCTCTTTCGGTTTCTACAGTGCAATTACCGCTGTAATTTTCCGAGAATTGCACTCCTCTAATGGGATTTTTTATACATGAGGGAAATATTCGCTGTAATTTTCCGAGAACTGCACTCCTCTAATAGGATTTTTTATACATGAGGGAAATATTCGAGGTAATTATCGTCCAAATAACGCACAGTACAACGGACAAAACAATAACTGGAGAACACAACAGAATCACAACAGAAATTGTCATACCATCGATATCTTAGTTTGTACAAGTTAATGGGTCATACCTACAGAGGCAGAGCCAATCATTATGCGAATAGAGCCAGAGGAAACCAGCAGTATATGCCTAGAGGAAACGGCGGATACGTAAGGCAGCTGGCAATAGCAGACAACACGAAAAACTCCGACGACCCTCAGATAGGTCCAGAAAGGGGGTCGTAAATATCTTTAATTTGGACCTCACACTTTCGAGCTTTGTGGCTATTAACTCAGAGATGACCGGAAACGACAAGATTGTACTTCTTATAGACATTGGTGCAGATATATCGTTTTTCAAAAGAAAGAAAATAAACCCACTGCATGTAATAAATAATAAAATACCTTTCAGTAACCTAAATAAACCCAAAACAGTGACGTATTAATAGCATTTTTATTCAAATGTCTAATAATGGCCAATTAAATGTAATCGATATAACAGTTTTTACGGCATATATTTAAAATCACTCTCATTGTGACGTAATGCGCGAACTCGACCGAATTGGGCACTCGGGAATATCATACCTGTTATTCTTTGTATCATGGGTTCTGCCTGTTTAGCGCGATGCAGCCCGGTTTTGTTACTAGTGGCTAGGTCGCGCCGGTCTAAAAACGTTCCCGATACGATTGTGTTATATATTCGCGGAAACACATGCAAGCTGCTGTATATTTCGTAAAAAGTGCATCCAAGGTACGGGCACGTGTTACAATAAGTAATATTTCACTTTTCGCATGGCCCTCCGCTCGCTACGGGGGCTCAAGAAAAGGAAATTAACCAGGGGCTAACCCAAACGTAACCCAAGACATAACCAAAATCAAGAAAAAAACTGCTTAGAAACTTGCGACAAGTTGATTGCATCGCGTGAATACAATCGCTCGATTCAACGCCACATACACTAGATGGCGTTGGAGTCGTAAGAGAGAGAGGCGTCCCACGCAGTATTTCGTCATCGGGAACGATTTTAGACCGGCGCGACCTAGCCGCTAATGGTTTTGTTAACTCGACGCGTAGTGGGAGATCACGTCATCGGCCGGCCGATAGGTGGGGACCTAACGCGCATCGCATTGTGACAAGGATCGCTAGTACCGCGCGCGAACTACGGGAAATGTGAAAACCGTTTTCCCGGTTTTTCGCGACGAATATTTTATAGAAATGAGTTTAGAATATTTAAATTATATTTTACGAAAAAGATAGGAATTTTGTTGCATTACATATAAGAGATCATATCTCAAATCTGTCAGGAATTATAAGGAAATGAAAATACGATTTCGACAATACTCACACATAAAAAGGATTTGCTTTGAGAGGGGATAAATCTATGTAATGTCCTTGCTTCTTTATTCAGTATAGCACATATTCATTAGTTTTAATTGTAAAAGACTACGAATAGAAAAAGTACTCGAGAACTCTATACCTCTTGCTTCCATTTTACTTTTATTCGTAAATCTAATAAAACACCCTTTACGCCTGTTTGAAATTTCTTCATAAAAGTTTTCTTTTGTCTGGCTCTGTATTTGCGAGCAAGTGGACTTTTATCTTTATTATTTGAACCAAGTTTTTGATACAGAATTACTGTTACAGGTGATATATTTGCAACCATAAGACGAGCCTTTCTTGTAAACGAAGCTCTAAATAAATCTCTGTCTAGACGGTTTCAATTATAGGAAAGGTGATTGCTGCGGCTGGTCGTACAAGTATTTCATAAAATAATTAATACAATTTTAATGGGAGAGCTATTTTTACAATTCATTTGCTGGAATAGAAGATATAGGGGAGACAAAGGTTTATTGAAAACCGCTTGAATGAAGTTTTATTCGAAATCTACTTTGATATCTTCCAATTCATCTGAAAAGCTGCGGTTCTTATTCTGATAAGAAAAAATCATGCATGTATATCGATCGCTAATTAATATAAAATGTGATACTTATATTACCTATATTAAACCTATATAGAATTTTGTATAAATTTATATAGTTATGAAGATGAATGTGAGAAAAATATTCTTACGAATTCGTAGTCAAACTCCAATTAGGTTCATAGATATATTTATATTAATTATTTATGGCATTTTTCAACCTGTACCCAATAAAAATAAGTAACTTTCCTACAGTAAATAAAGTTGAATTTTTAATGTACCAAAAAAGAGGAATATTCACGTAGATAGTTTTAAGAAATAATATAAAGAATTCCATCTAATAAGCTGAAATCGAGAAGATTTGCAGATTAAAGGTAAATTAGCCATAGATAAATGTTAACAGCTGATCGCGAATGTTTAGAGAATGAAATTCGAATAGTTGAAAATAAATACTTAGTTGTTGTTAAATGAAGACGCTTTACTTCATCGCCTATATCTCAGAACGCATGCACTAAATTAGCAAAACTGATTCATTTTGAGGGGCATTTAGATTAGAATTGTAACACCCTAGCCTATTTTCGAACTGAATTTTCATATAACATTATCATTCTAGCTTATATTAAGTCGTTATTACTCCTCATTTTTTTATATAAATGCTAAACCCTTTGCTTTCGTTGATTTATTCCGAAATATTCGCTGTCGATACGTCAATATATAAGTAGAGGAGCGAAATGGGCTATGAAATGTTTAGAAAAAAAAAATCGGCGTAGAACCAGGTAAACTCCTTATGGTATTATTAAGTAGCTTATTGGACACACGAAATGGGATATTACGACATTTTTTAATGGTCGAGAGATTTTTTATTTAGAGAAATAGCACAAAATTTCATAATGTAGAAAACTGTATTTTTTATTGTTCACACATTAATATCTTTATAAGTAACAAAGCTATAAACTTGATTTCTCGACCAAAATAAAACAAGTTTTTAATGCATTTCAACAGCTTTATTCATTACCATACTCTATTTTATTTTGTAAATTTTAAACAACATTTAAAGGGTGACGTCACAAAAAAAGACAATACATTTTCACTAAGCGACAAACTTTTTTATTTTCAACTTTTTTGATATACATATTGCGAGGCAAATAAAGCCAAAACATGGAAGAAGTTTTTAAAGTAAAAATATTTTACATAGAATTCATAGTTTTTTTGTTATGAATTATAAAACACCGCGCAAACCTCAGATTTCGAAAGCGACAATCGACTGGCGTTGCGTTGTAGCGGCGCGACTTGTCTTTTAAGGTACACGGCCGGCATCATATTACTTAGTTGACTTCAGTCGGTGACGTCGGTGTTGGCAATCTAAGGGTTTTTTGGTTAATGGAGTACGAAATCGTTTTATTCTTTTCTATTTAGTAGTTCTTGTATAGCTTTGCTAACGCGATGGAGTGTATTATTTGTAAAAATAGAGTGATCAATAGGGACAAGTCTGTGGTGCAAAAACCGAGAATACAGGGTTTGCTTTTATTAATTATTAGTACCGAAAAAATAAAGAACGAATGCGGTAGGAAAATTTTACCTAAACGAAATGATATTTTAAACGGGACTCTAAAAGTTAAGTATCACGTAAGCTGTCGCCAAAGCTACACCAGTGATCAAAATATAACGGCTAATCAGAATAGTGACCCATCTACAACTACAAGAAACATAACTTTTAAAACCAAATGCCAAACGTGGTCTTCCAAGAATATTTTTTTAACATTCGAATCATGTGTTTCATTTTTGTGATAAAGGTGGAACTAGAAAAAAGCAATATTTAACAGAAGTACAAACATGTAAGCAATTTTTATATATTGAATTTATTAATGATAAAATGTTTGATAATAAAACAAAAGAAAATTCTAGGATCCGGCACAACAACACATCAAAAAGTTATGGATGCTGCCAAAGAAAGGCATGATAATGTAATTATTTCAAAACTGACCAACTACGAAGACTTGTTTGCGTATTATGCAAAATACCATAAGTCATGTTACAGTCATTACATATCCCAAAGAAATATTATGTCATTCCGCTGAAAAACTCAAAAAAGGTCTACCCATTTACAACCAGAAGAATAGTATATTATTTTATATAAAGGAAAGGTGATACTTTTCATGGCGCGCTCGTGCTTAACAGCCGAACGGAGTGAGTAAGTGGGTGAAAAGTAAAGCTCCGGCGGAGGAAAAACGAAACTTCACGGCCGCCTACACAGTCGAGTAATGATAGATTTACTGACGTTTGAATAAAAACATATTTATCTTCAGAGACAGATTCATATGATAGCACCGATGACATTTTTAAACCCGATTTTTTTTCGAAAATGCAAGTTCTACACGAAGCTGCTTCTCTCAGAAATGTCTGAATTTGATCCCAAAAGTCGGGGATTATTTCCATCATCGGAAGGAATTAACCGAAATAAATTTAAAAGTCAAGTTCCAGATATGTTGCTGTTGTTTACATATTGGTTAATAGATCCAAATATATATGAGAAAGTAAGTAAACATTTTAAATAACATTCTAGAATTTTATTTTAAACCTTGCTTTGTTGGTTTTTAGGCAAATAATAATGAAACTAGTAATTTGGCGATTATCCCAAGCAATATTTTAATGGCACTTCGCAGCAAATCATTAAAAAACAATAGTTTTCAAGTTCGACTGGGTGTTCATCTATATCATTTGATTCCTAGCAAGCATATTTTAGACACTCTGTGGCAGCTTGGATTAACTTGTTCCTATAACGACGTTCGTCAACTCACAACAGCATTAGCGAAACGCGAGATTTCCCACAAGGATGATATATGTGTACCTAGAAACTTGAATAAAGTTGAATGTAGAAAACAAAGCTATATACACGCAAGTATTGATAACTTTGACCTTAATGAAGAAACCATTTACGGTAAAAAAAGCACATGGCCATGGTGGCATTTAAAAAAAAGAGTCCACACAAGAGTTATCTGAAGACATAATTGGAGATAAATATGCTTTAAGTAAGGAAGAATCAGAACTCTGTTTTCAGCAATTTCCAAATTTAGAAAGCCTATAAGCCATGCGGGATGCTTATTCGTATCGGACGTACGAGATCGCAAATTTGATAGGGGTTAGTTTGGTTAGCACTTGGTTAGTTTCTGTTTGTTGAGCCTCCGTAGCGAACGGAGGGCCATGCATGAGGTGTTTAAATAATTGAAGATAAAACGTAACGGGGGGGTATTCTAGCTAACATTTATATTATAGTCGCCTTATGACAAGGTGCGATCCTGTACATTCGATACAGATATGAGACCGGGAACCTCAGAATCATCTGATACTGCCTTTTATCAACATTTTCTAAGGTGAGTAATAAATTAAATCGGCGTAAAGTTAGGAGTAATTCTATATCAAAATTTTAGGTGCATGCACCAGTTGAGAATTTGGTATGAATGTAACTGGGCAACAATCGTGGCTAATGATCCTCAATATAGTGGCTGGATCTTAAAGAACGAAAATTGGATGTTTTTCAACCCTAGAGCCAGTGCCTGAATATATTAGATAAAGTTTAAGCTTGTATTGTTCAGATAAGAACTGCGCGAATGCAAAATGCACCTGCATAAAATGCTGCGATGAATACAACTGTGAGCATTGCAATAGTCTAAAAGATAATTTAGAGCAACCAGAAGCATCTGAAATTGAAAAAATGAGACAGATTATGTACTAGCTAAATTATTGTGTTTCTGTAAATTTTAAAAATGTACAGTTTGCATAAATTGTATTCAAAAATTAACTAAACTATTATAGATATGTTTTCTGCTATAAATTGTTATAAGCCGTGTAAAAACCATGAGACGTCGCGCCGCGCCTACACCAGTCGATTGTTAGTTTTAAAACTAAGGGTTGCGCGATGTTGTATTATTCATAAAAAAAAAACTATTAGACCAAAGTCAAAATTTTTTGTTTTAAAAACTTCTTCAGTATTTTGGCTTTATTTGCTTCGCAGCATGTACATGAAAAAAGTTAAAAATAAAAAAGTTTGTCGCTTAGTGAAAATTTATTATCATTTTTTGTGACGTCACCCTTTAAAGGTTATTTAAAAATTACAAAATAAAATACAGTATGGTAATGAATGAAACCATTAAAAAGCTGAATAAATTTGCTTTATTTTGGTCTATATACGCAATTTATAGCTTTGTTAGTTTTAAAGATATAGCTGTGTGAACATTAAGAATTATATGTTTTCATATTATGCAATTTTATGATATTTTTCTAAATAACAAATCTCTCGACCACTAAAAAATGTCGTAATTGCTATTTTCCTATAAGTAATGATTTAATCTTTAAAATCCATAAGGTATAATCTGGTTCTACGCCGATTTTTTTTTCTCGGTAAATAAGCGACTTTCTTCCTAGGTTTCGCTCTACTAAAGAGCAAAGGCCATTTCACGCACAGTTAGACCGAACGAATAAGTGGAGGCCGACTCCATAATAACATCACAATGATTTAGTTTGACGAGGGAGGGGCAACGAGGACATAATGCATTTTATTTTACAATTTCCAGAATCGAAAAGTCGTTTATGGCTTTATGTGGGACATCAATTATTGGCAATAATCATGAATAATAACATTCGGATAACATGTTCTCAATTTAAACTTAGATTTAGGCACTTTGATTTTTATTGTATCTAATGTGCAATATCAAGTGCTAAGGGAGTTGGCAGGTAGATTTTATTCACCCTTCTGATGTTGGCTGGCTTGCACTTACCATTGTCTTTTGTATAAATAATGGTATTACCGATGTAGTGAAAACAGGGTGTGCTTGCCGTTTATCTTGTGAATTATACGCACGCTTAACTATTTCCAGTGGTCTGTGTAACCTCACTTCTGTGCAAGTGCGACTTGTTTTCCATTTCTTATGGTCGAATATCTCAGGTTTTTAATGTGATATTTTAGTCTTAATATTGATCCAGTGCCTAGTTCTTCAAACGAAGTGGTAAAAAGGATTATGAAGATAAATTACTTGGATAGTATGACGAGTGTGACACTGACGACAGTGATATCGAGTCAGATGAACCGGATGCAGAAAGTGGTCACGGCGCAAACTCAGAGCAAGGATAAAGTGATAATGATAATGACACTTCATAAAAGAACAGTCTTCAAAATTTTATGAAAAACCGCAAAGCAGGAGCAAGGAGTAAGTGACAAGGAGTATCCTTCAGAGCAGAACAGATCACAAGAGAAGAAGAAACGTAAACGAAAACAGTCTATAGAAAAGAATGAAGAAGAGTGCGAAGATAGTGAATCCATAAAGAGGGAAATACGAAGCAATTACTGTTACGGGAAAAATAGATTTAAATGGTCAGAAAACCTTAGGTTTGTAGAAGCTCAAGGACTCTGGGCTACAATATTATAAAGATACTGCCTGGAAATAAAGGACAATTTCATAATGTAACTCAGCTAGACTCATTAACAACTTGGAATTCCCTTTTTACAAGAAGATATTTTACAGATTATTTTAAAATGGATTAATTTACGTGTAGCGAGAGAAAGAGGTAAATACAAAAATCTAAGATACACTAATCTTCGTGTCTTAGATTGAACTGAACTAAAAAGTTTTTTAGGTTTTTATTTTTCACGGCTATTTTACAAGCTTATACTTACTTTCACCTGTGGATCTGTCTGTCTGTAATCAAATCTTGCAAGCTGAATTAGAACTACTTCTAAATGTCCGATTGACTTGAAATTTAGTACACGTTTATAGTTCCGATGACAATACAATATTACAGTGTTGTTAAGTTTACACCTCACCCCCTTTCGGGGGTAACGGAGGGGGCACTACTTAAAGTATGTCCGATTTCGTTTAAAATTGGTATATGGGGGTTTTTGGGGACAAGGAATATGCATTTTCTATCAGATTTTGAAAATTCAACATGGTCAATTTTGGGTTAAATGTTGCATGTCAATTTTAGCTGACTTCTACATATCCAGTTGGCTTCAAATTTGGTATGCGTTTGTAGTTAAAATGAAAATCTAAAAGTATGGTCTTGCTTACACTCCCCCCTCCCTTTCAAGGGTAGAGTAGGGGGGCACTACTTAAAGTATGTCCGATTTCGTTTAAAATTGGTATATGGGGGTTTTCGGAGACAAGGAATTTGAATTTTTTATCAGATTTTGAAAATTTTAAATGGCGGATTCAACATGGCCGATTTTGGGTTAAATGTTGCAAGTCAATTTTAGCTGACTTCAATATATCCAACTGGCTTCAAATTTGGGATGCGTTTGTAGTTCAAATGAAAATATAAAACTATGCTGTTGCCATTATTTATTCTTATGAAGACAGTGGTGTTGCTTACACTTCCCACCTCCCTTTAAACGTTAATGGTGAAGACACTACTTAAAGAATGTCCGATTTGGTTTAAAATTGGTATTAATGGGTTTTTAGGGACAGTGAATATAATTTTTTTATCAGATATTGAAAATTCAAAATGGCTGATTCAAAATGGCTTTTATTATATACTACGAATCTAAGTTTTATAAATAAAAATATAATATTTACTAAATTTGTGATTTTGCTATACCGTAATATTAACTGAAAAGTAAAAAATAAATTTTTAAACACAAGCTTTTATTTAAATGCACTAAAAAGAAGAAAATAAATTTCGAAGTAAATCAAACCCATTATTTTGTTACATTAAACATTTTTATATAATATAAAAATGTTTAGTGTAACAAAATAATGGGTTTGATTTACTTCAAAATTTATTTTCTTCTTTTTAGTGCATTTAAATAAAAGCTTGTTTTTAAAAATTTATTTTTTACTTTTATTTATTTAAATCTAACACTAATGGCTCTGGTCGCGATATTTCTATATGTGTCAGAAACTCCGGCAAATTTGCAATCCTTCTTATTTAATTAAGATTTGACGACCCGCCAAATCGAATAGAAAGAAGGAAAGGTGACCCAGTTGCTCATATATCAGAGATATTCAATAAATTCATCATCAAGTGCCAAAAAGTGTATACTCTCGGGACTGGTACATGTATTGACAAAATCTTAGTATCGAAATTTAGGATATATGTATATGCCACAGAAGCCGGCAAAATATGGGTTAAAAATTATGGTTCAAGAACTAGCTATTTTTATATCGGCTACATTATGCGTGGAAAAACTCCGATGGTCTCACATTTTCAGCAGAAGATAGGAGATATAAGATCCCAACATAAGCTGTCCTTAGACTTTCTGAAGCAGTATTTAGCTCAAACAGAACGTTAAAAAAATAAAAGGAAAATACCCAACGAATTTGTTCATTCTAGGCAGAAAACAGTCGGCACTTCTTTATATGGATATATAAGAGCCTTGGTTTTTACATGTGTCTTTTTTTGGAAGCAAGGCTGTATTACTGATTTCATCGTAACTCCATTATACAGATTTAAATGAAACAACTAAACTGCCATAATTGAATACTACAATTTTAACAAAGGAAAAGACCGGTGGATGAGAAATGCAGCAAGATTCTCGCAGCTCGCAGAACAAGGCGATGAACTATAGCGTTTTTCAGAATTCTGAATGTTTCATTTGCCAATGATTAAATCTTGTTTCGTTCCTTTAGAGACAACCTTGAACTATCAAGATACAATTTGAGTTAGCTCTACAGCTAGTGCCTGCCTTCTAAGAAAAGAAAAACCTTTTACTTTTGCACTGTATGTAAGCGACCAATTTGTTTCGAATGTTCCGAAAAACTGTGCAGTAACTGTCGCCCCTGATAGTAAAAAAGAACGTTTTTGCATACTGCATTTTTTTTTTCAATTTAATATTTTTTTTAAGTTAATCTAGTTAAAATTATCTTTGTATCTTGGCCTAATACTATTTATGTGCAATCTTCATTTAAATATATCGGTTTGTATATTAGCCACGGTAAGTGATGAGATATTTTGAACTGAAATTAAAGCAGACGTAATAAGGGAATATAAATAAATAGCGGTCTGTATGACCGCACTTCTGTCGTTAAGGGTTAAAGTGGTTAAGGGTTAAAGTTGATTTTTCAAATCAGCCTGTATCTAGGTATAAAAAGCCTTGTAAAAAAAATAATCTATCCAACACATTATTAGTTCTGTTGCTACTGTCGCGCAAACAACACACACGTGTATAAAACCGCTCTGCGAATAAAGTCCAAAAGTGAAGTGAGGTAAAACGCTAATGACACACAAAGCTGCACTATACTTTTCAGTGTAGTGTATGCGCTCAAAAATCGTTTGACGTTGGCTTATGCTAGCGTAAAAAATCGTTTAGGCATTAGCGCAACACAGAGTGACGGCACGATCGTACCTAGAGTGCATGTATCTCGTCACTTTGTAAAAACAACACCGAGAAAAATCAACACTATAAGACGAAGTTCAAAGAGAGACCAGGCGGCAGGGAAGCCTGCCCTGCAATACCGCCGGACACGGCGAGGCAAGGCGCGACGAGTAAAGAACGAGATAAATCTCCACTCACAAAGGTGCTAACAAGTAAGCATAAACACACATCAAACATCACACACCACAAACAAAACATTAAAATGGAGTCGTTCATCGTAAGAAAGCTTGAGGCGGAAAACATTGAGCTCCGCAAAACTATTCAGAGGTTAAACTCCGATTTAAGTAAAAATAACCAACTAATTCAAGAACAGATTTCTCAAATTAGTCAGTTACTAGCAAAATTAAGCAAACTAACATCTGAAATAGAAAATATGTCGGCCCATTTAAATGTTCCACAGAACACAGAACACAGAACACAGAACCCAGACACAAACATCACACAAAACCCAGTGCCCCCCCCCCCCCCCCCCCGTAACTGAAGTTCAGGAGGACGAATAGATGGAAGTCTCTTCTGACTCTGGAAAATCATCTACTTGTTCCAAAAAGCCCACTTCAGAGGAATTCCCACCTCTGAAGAAACTCAAGAGGGACCCGAACCCTCCTCACAACTTCCCCGCCACCATCAAGCCAGTATTAGCTGCTTCTATGAAGAAGCACGCAGAGGCCAGTACTTCGGCCCAAATTCAAACCGGGAAACCGGAAAGCAAAGCAGCTATTTTTAGTCAGTTGGAACGTAACTCTCTTTACCCCAAAAGACACGAGTTCGCAGCCTACCTGACTGAAAATAATATAGATATTGCACTCGTTCAGGAAACATTCTTACGCCCACAAACAAGATTACACCTCAAAAACTACACAATCTACAGGAATAACAGGGCACAACGTATGGGGGGCAGCACTGCCATTTTTGTAAAAAACAACATCACACATGACGCAATAAAACCACCACAATCAGACATACTGGAGGTGACAAGCATCAAAGTCAGTCTAACTGACGGAGACATTGTCATTCATTCAGTATACAAGTCACCAACACTTAATTTACCACTTGACGAAACCACAAAACTCTTCAATTATACACTGCCAGTTCTTGCAGCAGGATACTTCAACTGCAAACATAGATCTTGGGGATGCAGGGCCACTACTACAGGTGGCACTGCATTGCTAAGACCTTCGCAAGAGCTGCATTTCACAGTACACGCACCACTCGAACCCACTCACTTCCATCACGAACGCTCAGATATACTAGACATAGCACTTACTCAAAACATCGCACACAATGTTGTGATTGACAATTTGGAGGATTTATCCTCATCAGATCATTCTCCTATTGCCATGACAATAAACAACATACACGAACACAAACAAGCAAATATACAACAATTCATACACTGGAACATATTCAAAGAACACCTAACACAAAACATGCACAACTTACCATACATCGCCTCCAAAGCGGAACTAGACAACGAAGTTGCTAGATTCACTGAGGAGATACAAGCAGCCATAAACGCAGCCACTAAAACTGTACACACAAAACAAAACAATCCATACTCGCTTCCACAAAACATAAAAAACAACATAAAGCTCCGAAACAGGCTAAAACGACGAGCCAGACTAACAAACAACCCAGACTTAAGCACACAAGCAAACAGACTCACGAATACAATCAAAACAGACATAAAAACTCACAAAAACAACTCATGGACTGAATACATCACCACAGTCAACCCACAAAACAACTCTCTATGGAAAATTGCCAGATCGATGCAAGGTCGCAACAAAGTGGCATATCCTAATATCCATGGACTGAGAGGAATGGTGTATTCCAGCGAAGAGAAGGCTAAGGCCTTCGCAGACTCGCTGGAATCGCAATTCACCTTAGGCGATGGGGCCCAGGATATAGATCACGAGGCAACCATAGAGAGAAACTACAGAGAAATACTAACTTACGAAAACGAACACCAAGACGACGAAACACGACCAACCAACACCGCAGAAAACTGGCGACCTATTAACTTGCTCTCATCACTGAGCAAGCTGACGGAGAAGGTTATGTTGGAAAGATTGAATACACACATAACGCAAAACAATCTGATCCCAGATGAACAATTTGGGTTCAGAAAACAACACAACACCGAGCTCCAGCTAGCCAGACTTGTTGAGGAGGCGACTAGAGGACTACAAAGACGGGCATCGACCGAAGTTGTAGTTCTTGACGTCGAAAAAGCCTTTAACAAAGTATGGCATGAGGAACTCATCCACAAACTAGACAGACTACACAAAATACCACCGCCACTAACTCAACTCATATTTCATCATTCCTCAAACACAGATCCTTCACTACACAAATAAACACTGCACTGTCCACCACAAGGCGCATAGAGGCTGTCGTCTACACTATACACATTATACACAACAGACATACCTAGACACCCAAACACTAAACTCTCCATATACGCAGATGACACATGCATATTAGACATGCATATAGAGGCAGGAGTCCCCCAAGGCTCACCTCTGTCGCCTACACTATACACATTATACACAACAGACATACCTAGGCACGCAAACACTAAACTCTCCATATACGCAGATGACACATGCGTATTCTCAATAAACAACAATCACATAAGACTCAAAAACCACGTACAGCAACACCTAGACTGTATATACGAATGGGCAGAAACTTGGAATATTAAAATCAATGAAGATAAAACCCAGGCCATGCTCATAACAACTAAACGCAATAAACCTATTCCAAATTTAAATCTAGAAAACTCAGTAATAAGATGGTCTAACTCTTTTAAATATCTAGGGGTAACCCTAGATAGTAAACTCACTTTTCAGAAACATATACAAGCAAAAGTAAACGAAGGTATTGCAGCCAAACAAGCTTTATTTCCATTAATGAATAGAAAAATTAGAATGTTACTAAAGAATAAACTAATGCTCTATAATCAGATAATAAAGCCCAAAATTCTATATGGAGCCATTATATACACATATGCATGCAAAACAAACAAGAAAAAACTACAAACATTCCAAAACAAAACACTCAGACAAATTGTGAACGCACCATGGTACGTTCGCAAGGCAGATATTCACAACGATCTCAAAGTAGACACAATCAACACTTACTTGGCAGGCAAACATACAATATTCTTAGCACAAGTACGCAACCATACAAATCCAGTCATAAGAACACGATTCAGTAGAATCACATACCCAAACAGAATAGTACACAAAAGTTTACTACTCCCACCAGAACACTAAATCATATACACAATACACAAAGAAAAAATTTAAAAAACCCAAAAAAAAAATAAAACATAATATCATTATCAATATCATTCTATCTTCAAAATTTTCAAAACTTCAAAATTTAAAAAAAATTTTCAAAACTTTAAAATTTCTAAAAGGTTCGTTCTTTTTCACAAACCCAAATATCTTATAAATCCAAAAATCACTAACAAACTAGAATGATCCAACAACAGCTGGGGACGAGAGCATCGCTGATGCCCTAGGCCGGGTTGCATATACAGTAACAGCACCCGTGCTAGCTAATTCGTTCAAATTCGTCATCCCGATTTCCATGTCAGTAACGACACCTGCGTTATGCGAAATCCGCCGTATGTATACAGTAACAGCACCCGTGCTAGATATTTCGTGGAAATTCGTCATGGAACTAAAAGCACCTGTGTTAGAAATGTATTCGTTTATGTCAGCAATGCACGCAAACGTACAAGAAACGATATCCACGCCGAAACAGGCAGAAAATATTGATCTGTGAGATGGTGTGTCTGGTTGGTCGTTCAGCAACAGTTGCGCAATACCGATCATAGGTGTAGAAGTATGGAAAGAATAAGAAGATTGCCCAAAAACTTTCCGCTGAAAGTTATCAGTTACGAGGTGATAAGGCTAAAATTATACAAAAAAATTGATGTTGAGGTAAGTTTAATATAAGGACTTGATATAATACAAATAATGAGCTATCATCTCACCTGATACCCCACGTTATCCTATAAATGGTGATTCACGGTCGATGATAGTATAAGGAATAAAGTCATATAAGGAAAACCAGACATAGGATTGGGCGAAAGTACATCCACACAACGGTCCTCTTATGGCTCTTAATTAAACCAATAGTAATTCACAAAAGTGACAGTTAATGGGCGGAGCTAGATGAAATTTATGAAATTTGAAAAATGTAAAAACAAAGCCATTAACCTTTTCTGCTAGATTAGAACTGATTTTGGGCATGCCTTGGGTTAGTTTGGGTTAGTTTTTGCACCCCCAAAGCGAGCGGAGGGCTATGCGTTTTCCCTCGCTCATCTAGCTCCGTCCATTAACCGTCACTTTGTAAATTCCTATTGGTTTAATTAAGATCCATAAGAGGACCGTGGTGTGGTTGTACTTTCGCTAGAATTGCTCTGAAAACTTGGTTACCTATCGCTGAAAGACATAGCTCCAGGTAGAACAAAGGCATTTAATTTAACTTAATTGCTGGATTTTACTATGAAGAATTTCGAAAGTTATTACAAGCACCTCCTTTTAGATTTAATCATGAATCGAAATACAAAGTGTTCTAAATCTATATTCAACATCTGATAAACATGTTGAAAATGTACAATCACCACAAGAAATAAATGACCTAACACTAACTAACTAACACTATCTTGATATATTAAAAAAAATTGATGAAAATCCTATTACATTTTTCGCAGCCGTGAAACAAGTCTTGAGCAATAAAAATACGTATGCCAAGACTGAAAATACTCTTGTTAGCGGCTTATATACCTATTTTAAGTACAATGGAGTGCATTGCAGTAAAAAGAGAGTTGGTTTACGACATGGTGTAAAAATATTTGTCCAACCAACTGCTGTGGCTAGAAGAAAGACCAGTACGGGTGGAAGAAGGGCTCACGTGGCTGGTCGAAACACCAAAGAACTCACAACAAAGAAAAGTAGAAACCCTCATGCGTTTGCTAAATGCGTTGATGAACATAAAGGTCTTGGCAATAATAAAAATAATGTTATGTAATTCAATGAATTTTTATTATAATCATAAATGTTTAAGTTTAATATTACAGATCACACTTGTTTCCGTTTACATTCTATTTAAAATTTTGGGCTTTTATTTTGTATTCAGAATTTTGACCTTCTCTTTGGAACTGTGTTCATTAAAATGTATGTATTAAAATTAATGAAACTCTTATATTTTAAAATAAAATATATCTTTTAGTTCAATAATGCACTAAAGAAACTGATTTAGTGCAGTGGTTGGCATCAGTAAATTAAGGGATTAAGGCAGTGAATTCGCTTTAGTGTCGTATTGGAGTTACTAGACATAACTTTAGTGATGATCTGAGAAAAATATCTTATAATGAATAGAACTTCTAGCACAGATGCTATTACTGTGCACTACTCCTAGCGTAAGGGCTGTTACTGTTTCTAGCCTCGGCTGGCTACCTTCGCGTAGCACGGGTGCTGTTACTGTATATGCGGCCGGGTTCCCGCCTAAGAACGGGGGTGTACAGGCGTTAAGGGACTGCACGGGGTAGCTCGCCGTATGGGCTCCATGCGTAGAAGTAGGGTCAGGGGGTAACACCCTGCGTATCACGTGCAGTTCTTTCCTGGGGTGATCGATTTGGACTTGTGGAGAAATCTGTATAACCCAAATCGATCAGCCTCGCCTAGGTGTCTACAGCAATTCTCTCGTCTGCTCAAATCGCAAAAACAAACAACACTCGCTCCTTCACTAACGGCTCCAAGGCGTTCCACTACCAATCAACGACAAAGTCCAATAACGCACGTCAAGATCCAAAAAGATACATATTCCAATAACTACAAGACACAAGAGCAAAACAGTGCAAGAGTGCCTAGTGCACTAGCACAATGGAAAGTACATTAACTACTAATCTATCCAACACTTTGTAATTCTAGACCAAGAAAATCTTGTTTAAATTGTTACTTTTTTATATTCATCCAACTTATAAGTTGATTGCAGGAAATATAATAAATAATAAACCCAAACTAAAGGAAATAATAATATAATTATATCGATATAACCGGTAGTTAAAGTTATAACGAAATAGACGACGCGATATTAGAAAAACTAATAATAAGTGTCATTAGTTAAGAAATACTCTTTCCAGTGTTTTCTAATTGGATTTAGTTCCTTTATACTCGTTAAATCCATCGTTAATTTGAATGCCGTCATATAAATGAGGTCTCCTACCAAATTATTCTCTTTATTTTAATAGTCTTTAACGTAGCTAATTGTGTTTATGCAATTAATTAACATTTCTATACGTACTAAATATGAATATTTCTCTAATAGAATGAAAATAAAGTTACCTAAAATTGCCAATCCTAAAGAAAACAGCTATATTATAAAAATTTATATTTTGACCCTGGTAATCAGGTTAATGGTTTCGTATATTTTTGAATATTACACCATGTTGTCAATCAATCGGGATTTCATAAATTTTTTAGTACGACAAGCCTTGTTAGGGTTAATGATACAAGAAATAATAAGGGCCTCTAATAATTATTATTCATTTAATAAAATTGATTGTTACAGATAATAATCTCATGAATTTATGCATAAAAAGCTAAAAAGTTCTTTGTGCAACAAATTTCGTTTCCACTAATGAAAATTGCAATAAATAAATAAAAGTTACCATCACTCCAAATTTTATTGATCAATATATTGAAAAATACGTTCACAATCTTATTAGAACCTGAGTTAATTCATTGATAGATGTTTGAAATAAATTCGTTCAATTTTATCTTTTAGTTGTATTTCATCTTGTTGGTCCTATTTCATCTATTTAATTTCCGATAAGCACGTGAAATAGTACAGCATTTTACTCAATACATGTTTAACTATATTTATTTCCGTATTTTGATATCTGTGAACTAGTTGTTTAAATAGTTTTTTTAAGGTTGCCTTGGTGAATGTAAAAACTTCAACACTGAAGAGATTAGAAATACGAAGACAAGATTTCACATCTTCACATAAAAGCAAAAAGCTTAGCAACTTAATTAAATAACTCTCACACCTCTTTTAAGCTGTTTCAATTAAAGCTGGCAACATTAAACCGGAAAATTTCAAAGCCGCTGTTTAAGTTGATGTTTTGAAAATTGACAGAAATTTACTTTTTAAGCAGCGCAACGTGAATGTAATAACTTTTAAATTTGTTTCTTATTAGATCATTAAAGTAGAGGTGCTAAATATCTAATAAATCAATTAGAGGAGTAAAAAAACTTTATTTTGATTGGCTATACTGAGAAAGTATATATCTAGATTCACGTTTAAATGTTACGACATACATGAAAAATGACTGGTAATAAAATTTTATATTTTCAATATCAATATGTTATATTTTAAAGTCGTCTCGTTTCCAATTGTGTTTATTGATAAACGAACAATTTTCATTTTAAAGTTCTTGGCAGAATATAATTCAATAAGATATATTATTATCTCCCCTAAATTTAATTGCCAAACCCCCAGTTTATGTTCGATTTTAATAAAACTCATCAACTCGCCGTTATTGAATTCGGAACTTTATTAAATGACATTTTGAGTAAACCAGGCCTAGCATATAAAGTGTCGTGACTCATAGGCTGCTTTATTTGAAAAGTTTTATCAATATGGCGGGCGGCGGTATTTAAGCTCCCGACTTCGAATTCCAATACCTAAGGAATTTATATTGCATTTCTATTTAATAGCCTTGATAGATTTGACCTTCCCAAGCATTTCCATTTTTATTAATTCCTTGATTTTTCTTTGAAAAACAAAAGAATTTCGCAATATATTGTGAGTTAATAAAGTTATAAGCAAAATAAACGAATTGAACATTTTTCTTGATAATGGAGTTACTTTAATTGAATTGATTAACATTTCAATGTTTTCTCACACAACCACAGGATTTAAGTGTATATATCTCTGTTCATCTGCGTGTTTTTGATATAACCTTTAGAACAGTTTAAATTATTAACTACTCTCTTCTTTAAGTTTCTTTAATGTTAACTTCGGCATCACGTCAATTAAGTAGAAGTATTCAACTGCATTTTATCTACGTCGATCTAATTGTTCATTTAGGCAATCTTGTACAAAATTTAGAAAGGTTTAGTAACTAATGTTTATATTCTTTGCAAGAGGTATTGTATTTTTAACAATACGTATGGAAAAAAGAATTATGGCAAACAATTGATACGAAACAATTTATTCTATTGGCAATAAGCACGCATACTTAACATTAACTACGATTTTTGGGATCAAATATTAATGAATGGAATTTAATCGAGTATACTCCTGCGACATTTTCGAGAAAATGTCGCGTGCTAAGACATTTTCAAGGAATGCTTGCTTAATGAAAATGTTGATATCTGAATATATTGATGGTCTAATTCTATATGCGAACAACAAGATCATTATTGAGATCAGAACAGCGAGATTGATACTTAATACATAATCCGTACTAGTATGATACACACTTCTTCAAGAAATATCTATCGCCTAATAATTATCGTAATCACGACGACGTGTACAACCGAATCATTATTTGCAGCTGTTATGCGCCATCCGTGGTATATGGTTCAATAGTTACATCAGGCTATTTTAAATTCCATACTTATAGAGAGAACTCTTCTAGTATGGTAAGGGCTACAGGAGTGTTGTCTCTACAATGGTGTATCATCGGCCCACTCGTAAAGCGCGGATTATATGCAAATTACATATACATGCATATTTTGTCAGTTTTTGAAAAAAATGCATATTTTGACACATTTTAATTTTACCTGCATATTATGGTCATATTTACCCCAAACTTATTAACACCCTTAGATATCTAAATTCATTATTCATTATCATCAGTCCGCGGCTGACTCTAATCTTTGGGAATTTCCAGGTACTTACTTACTTGTCCTACTATTGTTAGGCGAAATATAAAATAGACAATCCCATACCCTTTTAATGAGGTTTTTATGATCAATTTGTGAGCAATTTAGAAGGTTAGAAAGGTAGAAAAAGTTTGAAAGGTATTGTTAAAATGTCTTAAAATGCAAATTGCGGTCAACGGTATATCTCTGAATAGACTTTAGGCATAACTAGACTCAGGTTAGTATTTTCAGTTTGTCGAAAAGCTTTTTGGTTTGTTAGCAGATAAATAGATAGTTTTGATTGGTTTTAAAAATGGCGAAAATAGTAAAAACTGCGACGTGGATTAAGTATTTCCGAGTTAGAATTTAGTGGAGAAAAAGTTTTTACAAAGCCTGCTCAAAAATGATTGTTTGTAAGAAAAAGTTTCAAGTGGATCAGCATTTAAAAACAGCGCTGCATATCGCGAAGGTTACAAAAATGAAATGTGCGCCAGTTCAGCAGAGTGTTAAAAACGCATTTCAAAATGTGGGTGCAAAATCTCAGTCGGTTAAGGAACTTTTTCAAGAAGACCTGTGTCAAACTATGATGGCAGCTAACATACCAGTAAGAAAACTTCAGCATTCCCAATTCAGAAGTTTTTTACAAAGGCATTGCAACCAAACCATTCCTGATGACAGTTCTTCAGGAAATAAAATCTTTAATTGGCGAGAAAAACTTCTACATCATTGTGGATGAAAGTACCGATGCTTGTGGCAGACATATCGCACATCTGATGATTGGAGCACTTCAAGAAAATAATTCTACAAACGCATACTAGCCGGGTCAATCTGGGGCTTAGGGTGAAACAAATTAGTAACAAGCCGATCTCAGCGAAAACGTTTGGATAATAATTTCCTATTTAACCTCCCAAAAGTCCCATTCGGTCCCAGTGGGGAAAGGTTGAAAAAAATTGACGCCATCTTGGAATTTTTTGTTTTTTTTACAATATCTCTGTTTCCGTAACTTTTTTTGAAAAAACTTGAGAAACATTTTTTGTACAGAATAAAGTTCCGAATATTTTATCTCTATACATTTTTTTCTCTAAAATGAATAGTAACAGAGACAGAGCTATTTTTTAAAGTCTTTTTCGTACATTTTCCAACTTTATAACACTTTTTGCGCAAAACATGAATTATATCCACTTAAACGACTGTATAATAATAATAGAAGCAAGTCGGTAAGTTTATTATATACACATATTTAATTTTTTACCTCCGCTCACGGCGGCGGCGCGGCGCCGGCGATTAGTAATATTCAAAAACTGCTTATACGACGTCATCCAGAGCGTCATCTTCCTCCTCATCCGCTAAGAAACAGTAGTTTGTGCAACTGATACCGAAACACTGGCCACACTTAGAAGAACATTTAAGTCCCAGTTTCCTACAGAAACAGTTTTTGGAGCATTGACTTTCTTTGCAATTGCAAAAAAACAATTTTAATAGGTCAGGGGGCGCTACATCTTGTTTGCATTGTACAGGTATCAGGTTAACTTGCTTATCCTTTTTCCACCCATACTACAGAGGGTCCAAGTCGTTGCCTATCAATTCTTGAATCGAAAAAACATAACATATTTGGAAACATTCATTATATTTTTACAATTGGGTACCTGAGAATATGTCCTGAGCACATGTTGTTGTGCAGAGTCTTTAGTTGGGGGCAAAGTGGCCAAATTAAATGTAGAGTTAAGTCCGTGTATTAATGCGATTCTATTGTATGAAATATACCTCAAAAGGTTAATATCATTAATAGGTCTTGGACAGCGATACAGCTTCAAAATAAAATTTAATCCCGACTGATATGTCACTTTTTCCTGCATTTTTATCCAAAAATATGTCGAAGTTTTGAGAGGGATCGTTGCCTTTCTTCAGTAGCGACAGACATATTTTTTTGGATTTACTAAATATAAAAGATGTAGTGTCACAACCTGATAAGGCATGTAAAAACAATATGTGTTTGGTCACAGGTCCCAGTTTGTCATGTACTTCACATATCTTTGATATTTTGTCACTTTTTGCTCCTTTTCCTGGGCGAAGCATGGATATGTTTTTATTTTTTGAATGATTTATAAGCAAAAGCATTATATCGGTGTCCTCTGAGACAACTGTGGCGTGGTTTTTTGACATGGATAGTTCTACAGCTGTTAAGGCGATAAGATCTTCCTGTGCTCCAATTACTGAAGTTTGGGCATGTATGGAAATTTCTATGCTCCCCTTTGATCTGCATTGTTGTAGACTGTCTTTGGTAGACATAGTCTTTTCACAGTATCTGTCGAAGACTATGACACAATTCTTGTTATAGTTGTGGATCACATAACTTACATATTGGAGAAAGATATCATTATACGTGGCTGGTTTTTGCCATGAGACTTTATGTAAAAGAAATCCTCCGTCGATAATGTAACCAGCATCTGACTGAGAACTATTTTCGGGATTATGAATCTTATTAAGTTCTTGGAGCAGTTGAGATTTTGTTCCTCTTCTCAAATTACCATCTTTAAAAAGTAACAAAGGGTATGGCTATAGTTCAAATTTGAAACAATGTTTTCTTTCTTCCGGTGTCTTATTTGAACAATTTATACTGTTAAAAAGTTGCATGGGGTTAAAGTCTACATATGTATTGTTTACTTTGATGCGACTGTTCATGGAAGCAAAATTTTTAATATTTTCCTTTCTTTTGCATTGAATATCAGTAAATTTTTCCCATATGAATTTTTCCCGCCGGCGCGGTCTGAAGTTTTAGTAATAACTATTAGAAGTACGTATGTTCGACGATTTATTAATCGTTATTAAAGGAAATTTCGAAGGGGAAACTTGTACAAATAATCCTAAATTTATTTATATTATTATTACATAGTCTCTTAAACAGCTATAGTTCATATTTTGTACAAAATACATATTAAAAGTGGAACCTGTATAAAACAGACTCTAAAAAATAGCTTTATCTCTGTTACCCTTTACTTTAGAGAAAAATGTTTAGAGACAAAATGTTGAAAACTTTCTTATTTACAAAAAATGTTTTTTAAGTTTTTTTTTGAAAAAACTTAAGGAAACGGAGATATTGTAAAAAAACAAAAAAAATCCAAGATGGCGGCGATTATTTTCAACCTTCCCCCAATGGGACTGAATGGGACTCTTGGAGAGTTAAATAGGGGGTTATTATCTAAACATTTCCGCTGAGATAAGCTTGTTACTAATTTGTTTCACTCTCACGTATAATATTCAGCTACGTTTATCGTACTATACCTAATAGTTTCGAAGCAGTTGGACAAAACCAATAATGTGACGGTATCCAGATTCATACAGCAGTTTCTATCAAGCTTCTTTCTTCCAAACCCAGTGCCAGAAGAAGAGTTCTTGGTGCTTCTATCTGATGCCGCACCCTATATGGTAAAAGTAGGACAGAACCTTAAAGTATTTTAGCCCAATATGGTGCATGTTACATGTCTTCTGCACAAGATAAACCGAGTAGCAGAAACCATCAGAACAGAATTTCCGTTAGTAAATAAGCTAATTTCAAGTGTTAAAAAAGTATTCATCAAAGCCCCTCTAAGAGTCCAGATGTATAGGGAGAGACTGCCTGGAGTTAGTTTACCTCCAGAACCTGTAATTACTAGATGGGGAACGTGGATTAAAGCGGCTATATTTTACGCTGGACATTTTGATGACGTTAAAGACTTAATTTTGGACTTGGAGGACGACGCTGAGAGTGTAGTTCAAAGTAAGGACTTGTTACAAAGTGCAAGTGTAGCTAGAGGTTTAATTTTTATGAAAGTTAGTTTTGGTTTTATACCATCGTTAGAGAGTGGACAATTAAGTTTAAGATATTCCATTAATACCATTGAAACTTTGGCTAAGTGTGGCAACGTTCCAGGTAAAGTTGGAGATCAAATAAGGCGCAAAGCAGATGTGACTTTAACGAAGAATGAAGGGTTTAAACTTTTAAAAATAGTCAAAAATATCTGCGAAAATAAGTCTTCTGACGAACATGAACCATGGCCTTATAGTATACTGCCAAAACTTCAATATTGTCCAATTACGTCAGAAGACGTTGAAAGAACCTTTTCTTTGTATAAACATATTTTTTTATTACGCATGCATCATAATCAACGATTATCGCACGCTGTAGCGTGCATAAAATGATGTTTATGGTGCGCCTACTTTTTTAAAGGTTGCTATAGAAACATTTGATCATGTCAAATGTGACAGATTAATATATTCGTCAATATATCTCTTAAGTTTAATATTTAAAACATTTTTGAGATTATGATGCATTCGTAATAAAAAATAGCGTATGATATACGTGTATAAGATGCCTTTAAAGCCCTTGCGACTTACAAAACACTCCGCTGCGCGTCGTGTTTTGAAATATGTCGCGCGTGCTTTAAAGGCCCTCTTATACACTTACATCATAATATACTATTACTGATAGAAGACAATAATTTTTACTGGAAAACTTCGAAAAATATCTTGTTGTAAATGCCTTTTATAGTTTTTCCAAACGAGAAATTTTATAATATTGTAATTTTGTGCCTTGTATATATTTTATCTATGGTTAAGTTATAAACGAATTTTGTACCGTTTTAAAATAGTAAATAATTGTATCTGACTATGTTTTCCTTACTTAGTATATGTATTCTTCTAAATAAAAACCATTTTTTGAACATAGTACTTTTTTTTTCACCCTATTTTGTTCTATGACATCATTCAATTTTATTACATATTGTATTGCATATTTTGTAATAAAAGTCAATATTTATGCATATTTTCATGAAAAAAATGCATATATATGTGCATATTTTTTCAAAAACTTGTTGCATATATTCTCATCTACCCATTTAATGACTCGTATACCCTATTTTCATTTTCTTCCCTATAAATTGTTCTGTTCTTGGTTTTTTTACTACAGACTGTCGTCTTTGGATTTCCCATTCTAATTATTCTTAGCAGACATTGGGATTCAAAAGATCTTGACAGAGCTCCATACTTGTATAAAAAAAATCAATATAGAATGTGCGCCCTTCATTTATCACCCCAGAGTTCAATTGCTACGATGATAGATAGATACTTTTAATATCCAAATTTCCATGTAACTATTAGCTTACATTTCTTTTATATCACCGTGAATTATGATGGGAAATGATTGATTCCATTGGCATTAATATTTTTCATTTATAAATATAACTATATCTAACTGCTGGATTTAATTTTAGATACAGATGAATACGAAATTGGCAGTGAAGTACCTACAGGAGGTGATGTCTGGGTGTTGGTTATTAAAAGCGCCAAACCTAATGATTCTGGAATTTATGTTTGCGAAGTAAATAGCAACCCCATTGTAAGGAGTTTCCATAGATTAAATGGTAAGTAGAGTAGTTATTCTAACTTTTAGTAGTATTCGCATGCTGCTTTACTGACAATATAACGAGCGATAAAAATACATCTCATATATGCATCAATTATTTTGAAATGATGTTTTAGTTGCAGTATATACAGTACTACATCTAGCCCTAAACATATAAATAATAAAGTAGTGACCTTTAAATAATGTTTATCGGTTTAAAGATTCGATCGATTTCAAAAACCAGAAAACTGATAGTTATATATGATGTATTCTGATTTTCATAACGGGTTTGATACAGGCTTGTACCAGCGAATATTAACTACGACAAGAAGGCCCACTTAATGGTCAGAATGCGCTACAAAGGAATCGTCGTTGATTTTCTTCGTTGCCTGGTAACGATCAGCAAACTCCACCGCACACAGGTTGAATTTAAATAAAAGCTGGCCATAAACGATATTTTCGTTTGCGGTATATTTAATTAAATTTATAACGCAATTATTTATAGCACTCTAATACTCTAGTTGGCATTGGAAAAACAATTGATATCTTCTGAATTGTTTGCAGCGCCCTGTCAAACTTACGTTATGTTTTTTTTTATTATTATCACCAAATAAATATTTTGATAAAGTTTGTATTCAACTGGATGTTACAAAAATCAGTTAACGTTTTTAATTACTTAATATTGATAACAATACTCAAGGTATGTAATAACTAAGATTTAAAAGATTTTGATTTTGTGTTAACGATTTCACCATATTTCCGAATACTAATATTCTGACAAAAGACATCAAGAAGAAAATGTTGCTCGAATTTGCCCCATCTTTTAATATTTAATTAAATTTTGGCGTTTTGGGTGATTTTAAAATTGGTTAAAGGTTTCGCACAATTTTACGGTATATTTCATTCCTATTTTGTAATACAATACAACTAAAAAATAGCGATATTATCTTATATCGAAAATTGACTCGACTATAGAATTTAGGCTTGAAAATTAATCTGACAAAAGGATGAGCTGATCTATGGCCGCCGCGTCAAACGTCGCCTGCCAACATGATTGTTTTATTTGTATCATGGCCTGCCGATATTCTGGTAGTATTCGCGCGGGGAAGGAGACACACCGTTGACATGCCGCCGCGGAGAGTGATCCTTCTTATCAGCATTATAATATCCTTTACACAAATAGTGCACTATATAAAAATCGGCCTTTCCCATTGGTCGATCCGCATGGCTCTCCGCTCGCTTCGCTCGCTACGGGGGCTCAAGAAAAGGAAACTAACCAGGTGCTAACCCAATCTAACCCAAGACATACCCAAAATCAAGAAAAAAAGCTATTAGAAACATAATCTTTAAAAAATAATAAAAAAAGAGCAACGGGGTTCTAACCCGCTATTTCCAGGTGAGACCCAACGATCTAAATCTCTACACCACAAGAGCTCTTGATAGAAATCGATTGCGTCACGCAGACATATCGTAATACGAGATGGATCGACAAATAGGAGAGGTCGATTTTTACATAGTGCGCTATTTGTGTAAAGGATCTTTAAATGATTCTTATCATATAGTTTTGCCCAAATACATAATAAAAAGATAAAGACTGATGTACTATACTGCTAACGTGCTAACACTCCGTTGAGGTTATGTGTTGGTGTTATACCTAATTGTGCAACAACTGTAGCCAGATTATCAGAAAATGACGCGTCGAAATGAGGATCCCTTATTGGCTAAATTTGTAACGTGCGCAGTTTTCCCTGCTCCTGTCTTGTTTGAGCATTTACGTTTCTCTGTTTTTTTTTGCTTCATATGTTGTACTGAAAGTATTTTCAAATGTCATTTAAATTCAAGTTTAAATTACCCTTAACGCAACGCATTATTAAATTGGAATTTTGAAAGCTGTATCTGTTGTAAAGTCATCGGTACTGGTGGGCAAAAAATTGAATAATCGATTAAACTCTTAATATTTTAGCAAATAACTGAATAATCGATTAATCGAAATAATCAATTATCGATATTTTCTGAAATATTAATCGATAAGTCGATTAATCGGTAATTTCTTAAAAGTGAATCGAATAATCGATTATTGTCGCCCACCCCTAATCCCATAATTTTGTAGTAAGTGAACCTGAAGGTGAAATTTCGGTAGAATCATTATTACTGATGCAAGACTGATGTTATTATAAAAAGAGGTAATAAATACCTTGGCTGAATCAGCAGATAAAAATTTATAATTTAGCTTTAATTTGTAAATATGGCTTTGATATTACCTTCGGATATTCAGAATATAAGCAAGTGTTTTTTAACAACAGCTGCACTGATGCTTCTATATTTTTTACTAGTTGCGTCCCTATTAGATCAATTTTTAAAAATAGCGATAACTCTGAAATACATGTATGGCAAAATTGCAGGCCCTCATCAACGCGTTTCTGTCGTCCGCTTAACATTCATTTTGCTCGTGAGTCTCCTGAATTAACCGTAGCAAAAACAAAATTTGGATCATGGAATTAAAAATTTAAAACCCTTTTTTTACAACGAAGGAGCCCTTAATTTTCAAAATCCTTTTTTAAAACGATTTAAGAACATACAAATGATTTTTATACATGATTTTTATCGTTAGTGATAATTGATACTCCCTATATATAAATACAGATGATGAGCAAAAAATTCAACAATTATTTGTCTAAAACACGATATATTAAACGTGTAATACTTAATAACTTTTATGTCTTATTTCTGGTAAACCTTATTATGGCCAGCTTTCCTAGAAATTCGACCAGTGTGCACCGGGTCCAAAGGTCACATGCCAGTATCATGCTAGTTTTCGCACGGGGAAGGAGACATACCGTTGACGTGCCGCCGTGGAGAGTGAATCTTCTTATCGTAGTTAATATTCGCTGCTTGTACTAATAAATGTATATTAAGCGAGCCATCCATGAAAGTATCTATTTCACTGCTTTGTAGCTTATAAATTTAATGTTACTGTGGTGTGCCTTTAATGTTATTACGGTAATTTCAATTTCAGTGTTATTCAAAGCAATAACACCAATCCAACTGACGTCATCCGCCCCTTACTATAACTATATTGTGTGCGTTTTATTTTAACGAAACGAAACCCAATTTTAAAGAACCAGTGAAGTATCTAAACCAACAAATACGATAAATTACAAATAAACAAATGTTTTTGGTTTAAATAATTTGTAGAAAAGGAAACTTTTAGAAATTACACAATACATTTATTTATGGTAGACGAGATGACTATGAATACATTAAAAATATATGACTCGCACACTTAGTAGCCTATACTTTTAATCACAAACTTATTTGAAAAAAGGAATTTCTGAAATTATTAAAGTTCACTAAAGATAAGATTTTTATTAATTCTTTAAGTAATTTTTTAATCTAGAACAAAAGTAAAGTATGAAACGTTTTTTCCACCTTTTTGCTCAAACGTTTGTTCCTCTATTATATTTTACATTAATTATATTATTTCATAATTCCAAATCTCGCTTAAATAAACCAAAAAATTTAAACTTACAAGTTAGTTTTTGAAGAAAAAAAAATAGATCCCATCAAGCATTTTTAATTTATGGAACATTACAGAATAATTATTTATTAGATTTCAGGGCATAATTTAGATTAAGTTCTCTATCCGGTACTCTTGAAATTCCTTAAATTCACTAAAACTAAAAATTTAAAATAGTTTCTATCTAAATACTTTTTAAATCTAGATCAAAAGTGAAGCATGAAGCAGTTATTGCTATCTTTTTTCACAGACGTTTCTTTCACCCCATCGATTTCACACTATGTATTTATATTATTTCATTTGCCAAATTTGAAGATATTTAAAATTTCAAATGAGTAATTGTGCGAAGAAAAGAAAAGGTTTGATTTACTATTAGACCTATATTTTTTCAATACATGCGAAAATTAGAACTCATCAAGTTGATATGGGGTATCATATTTTTTTTTTATTACGCATGCATCATAATCAACGATTATCGCACGCTGCAGCGTGCATAAAATTATGTTTATGACGCGCCTACTTTTTTAAAGGTTGCTATAGAAACATTTGATCATGTCAAATGTGACAGATTAATATATTCGTCAATATATCCCTTAAATGTAATATTTAAAACACTTTTGAGATTATGATGCATTCTTAATAAAAAAATAGCGTATGATATACGTGTATAAGAGGCCTTTAAAGCCCTTGCGCCTTACAAAACACTCCGCTGCGCGTCGTGTTTTGAAATATGTCGCGCGTGCTTTAAAGACCCTCTTATACACTTATATCATAATATACTATTTTATTACGCATGCATCATAATCAACGATTATCGCACGCGGCAGCGTGCTTAAAATGATGTTTATGATGCGCCTACTTTTTTAAAGGTTGCTATAGAAACATTTGAACATGCCAAATGTGACAGATTAATATATTCGTCAATATATCCCTTAACTTTAATATTTAAAACATTTTTGAGATAATGATGCATTTGTAATAAAAAATAGCGTATGATATACGTGTATAAGAGGCCTTTAAAGCCCTTGCGCGCGTACTTTAAAGGCCCTCTTATACATTTATATCATAATATACCATTATCATATAGCTTTATGTTATGTCACGTTACAAGTCGTAGAAATTGATAGGTTACGTTTCTTACAAGGAAGTATTGAAATTCATAAAATTCACCCAAAATAAGATTTTAAAATAATTTATTTCTATAATTTAGAACAAAAGTAAAGTATGATACTGTTTGCTCAATCTTTTCTTCCGTCCATTCGATTTCACAGTATTTATATTATTTAATTGCCAAATTTTAAATCTGGCCAAAATAAAACCATAGAAGTGTATCGAAAATATTTAAAAAATCAAACCAGCAATTTTTTGAAGAAAAAATTTACGTTGATTTTCTATTAAACCTATTTTTTTCAAGGCAACACAAGATTAGAAAACATCAAATGGCTTTCATTTTTGGGATATAACAGTATATATCTTTATTATTGTATAACTTATTATTATGTGATGTTACAAGGCGCGACAATTTTAAAGATTATATTATAACATACTATTATGTTATATCGTATTAATATGTCACGTTACAAAGTATAACAATTTGATAGGTTACGTTTCTTATAAGGTTCCAAACCCAAAGTAAAGTATGAAATGTTTTCCTATCTCTCAACTTTCCTTCCAGTCACCCTATTTCACACTTTTATGCCAGATATAAATCTCGTCAGAATGAGACCGAAGAAATGTATCGAGAATATTTGAAGAAAAAATAAACAATGATTTTTTATTAAACCTTTTTTTTTCAAAGCAAAAAAAGTGAAAATCATCGAGTTATTTAAATTTATAGAATATAACAGGCTACATCTTTGTTATGTTATAATCTATTATTAAGTCACTTTACCAGGGGTAGAAATTTCCTAAGTTGCGTTTCCTATAAGGGACTATTTAAAATTCAGTAGAAATAAAATTAAATATAATTTCTTTCTAAAATTTAGAAAGAAGGTAAAGTATGAAACGTTTTTCCTCTCCTTTTGCTCAAACGCTTCTTCCGCCCATTCGATTTCGCAATATTTTTATTATTTCGTTGCTAAATTTGACATCTCGCCAAAATAAGATGAAAAAAGTGTATGTATGGAAGATATTACAAGTCAGTAATTATCTGAAAAAATACTAAGCAATCATTTTCTATTAAATCTATTTTTTTTTTCAAGACAAAAAAAATACAAATCAGCAAGGTTTTTGGATGAAACAGATTATTTTTTTTAAATTTAATAACCTATTATTACAAGGCGTGCGTCGTACTTTAATAGGTTACGTTTTCTACCCTAGTTAGCGGAAAAGTAAGCAGGAAAGAAAAAATTACCTAAAGTACAGGTGATGTTCTTTATACCAACAAACCCTATATTGACTTAAAGAGCCGCAATTACATCACCTAGTTTAAAAATTTCTTTTAATGCATACGTTAATCCATATTTATCAGTATGAACATCAAAATCCACAAAAAAATATATTCATATATTTATAATTTATTCTATTTTTATATTAATACAATAATTATATTAAACGAGCTAATATGTGTAATGTTACATTAGTTCATTTTAAACGTTTTTGACGGTCTTTTTTATTTCAGTATTATCCAGGGCAATAACGGCTAATCCAACTGACGTCATCATTTATGAAGACCCTAAACCAACTGGAGAAATTAAAAATCACAACTACACTGATTGCTGTGTCGCTCAAAATGTCTCCTCCGGATGCCTGGGATTTTGTAATATACAAAGCATATTAGAAGGCAGGTGACGATATATAATTTGTTATGTAGATTATAGTTAATTTCGATAATACGCAGTATATTAGTCAAAATACTCACTGATTATTAATATTAAATTTAAAAATCGAGAAAGTAACCTCTTTAAAGGAATAAAGCTAAATATGTCGTAGGTTGAGTTCATCTTATAGAAAATAACGTAATCTTTTTTGCATTAACCGCTGCTAAAATATACAAGGTGACAATATGAAAATTTATAATAGCTATATTTTCTACACAAGAGAAAATATCAAATATCCAAACATTTATGCAAAAAAACGCGGGGATTAAAAATGAGGCAATTAGGAGGATAGCCTTACTAACCTCTGAAGTATTACCCTCATTCACTTAAAAATCTTAAATGGCACTACGTCACCTCTCAGAAAAGCTTATCAATAATGCTTTTCAGCGATACCAAAATCAATGAGTGATAGTGTTTTTAATACCTATTTGGAAGTACCATTGTTTTCGTGATTTAACGTATGAACGTTGAACACACAAGAAAAATTAGGTTAGAAACTTGTCAAGTCAAATAGCTGACATCTAACCCATTATTCTTAGGGCATAGGCGGGTGGAGTAACTTGATATTCCATATAAACTGTAGCGGCGTGTGATCACAAACAGTATTTAATTTCATAATATGGAACATAACAACATAGGCTATTGATATTCTAACAAGTCCAAGCACTTTTCTATTCGAGCAATTAGCAATTTATATTGACGTTATATATGTGTATAAATGTGATAATAATATATAGCTAAGTATATGATATTTTATAAAAATAATTGTTAGGATTATCGACGCTACTTTAATTAAGAACATTCACAAGCACACTGCCATTTTTTTCAGAAACTTCCGTTCATTAATCTTAATTTTTTCTAAAAAAAATATATGCTTGCTTAATGCAGTAAGTTATTTTCAAAATAATTGAGCATCAAGATTTAAGGCTAGTAGAAAGGCTTCGAAACCCTAAAGTTCCACAACGCACGTTGTACAAACTAGAACGTCCAAACAGATTACTGAATTTCGTATTTAGATGGAATATGTCTACAAATATTTTCCAGGAGCAAAACTGGAATTACAATGGAAAAAAATATATTTTCATTACAACAAAAGTATTTTATATTATTTATAAAAAAATCTTAAGAATGGAGGAACTACATATTTATGTTACTAGCTACTTCTAAAAAATCTACAAAAAGTTTAATATAGCTTTTAGAGTTATAGCAGTGTTTTCTTTTATTCTCCATGTTCAAAAACTCTATCCCTACGTCGGCGTCGCACATGCATCAAGATGAACTAAAAATATATTTTTAGGACAACAAAAATATTTG